>VZRX01016854.1:74469-177490 GCA_013398075.1 Notiomystis cincta
CGGCCTCGGGGGACGCAGCCGGCGGCGGCGCTTTGTGGGTGCCGGGTGAGCCGGAGCGGGGCCGTGCGGGGAGGCCTCAGAGGCGGCGGCTCAAGTGCTTTCGCTTTCTTAAACTTGCCTTCCTAATGCTCGCTCCCGTGCTGATAGAATTTATGGGTGGGTGTGTGTTCTGCTTGGAATGCTGCCAGCAGCAGGAGGAGGTGTGTGCGGAGCCGCTCGGGGTTGGGATGTGCAGAAGTCACGGGTTTGGCTGATGAGTTTTACTGCAGGTGCGCCTTGTCATGTCACCAGCAGCAAAGTCACGCTTGTTTCGGTTGTGCCTCGCTTCCTTGGAGGGCCATACCTGGGAGCTGGAGCAGCCCGAGAGCTGTGCGGCGGCAGACAGAGCTCAGCTGATGGGCAGCAGCTCCTTACGCTGCTTTTTGAGTGTGCTGTAAAGGCAGGGAAGCCTGTGGTGGCTCCAGCCCTGTGGTGAGGGAGTCACAACTACGTGAAACAGTTCTGGTGGATTGGTCTCTATCCCGTGTTCTAGTTCGTATCCTCTGGGTGGAGGAGTGGAAAAGAAGCCCAGTGCCATTACTCAGCTGACTGTGACCTTGCTGGTAGCAAAAAGTGGGAGAGGGAAAAGAGAACATCAGGGACATGTTTTATAGTTTGATGTAAAGACCAAGATCCTGTTTACATTAGAATTGCACTGATGCCTTTTCATGCTGCTGTCACACTATTATGGTTAACTCAGACATTTGCTAACACGTTATATTTGCATGCCTTAGTGTCTCAGTCACTATTAACAATTACATTGCTCTTCTAAAAGCTATGTGTGTAGCTGTCATCCTGAGGCTGAAGGGCAACAGTAACAGCAGCCTCATAATTAGAAGTTTTAGCAGAAAACTTGGAAAGCAGAAGTAGCTCTGTGTAAGAAGGTGATGGGTACACAGTGTTTGGTTTAGATTTAAGGTATACAAATAGGTACTTTTCATGGATTTGGCATCGAAAGATGAACTACAGATGTTAGTTGTCAGGATGGTATCTTTTTTTCTGGAAATTGTATCTTTATGCATTTTACAGTAATACTGGACTAAGTGAAGACAAGAAAAATGAAAACCTTGGGTTTTCTGTCTTGGGTTAGGTACTGTTAAACCATGAACTGTGAGGAGACTGCTGATGCAGTTGTGGCAGAAGGGAGTGGAAGGAAGGCAGCCAGTCCCTGCAGTGTACTGGTAAGAAAATGAGTCTGTGTCCAAAGCAGAGCAGAGCAAAACCATAGCAACTTACCACTCTTAAAAGTGCATATATTGAGAAACAGAGGATAGGTGTGTTTGCCCCAGCTTTGACAGCCACATTCTCTTCCACAGTATTTTGTGCCTGTCCCTGAGCAGGAGGAGAAGCTGACACCACATGGGCCTGTTACACTGGTACAGGGGCAGCTCTCTCTCTGTAAGGGGCTGTTTTGTACAAAAATTGTTTGTCTGATAGCTTTGTCTGAATGTTTCTGTCCTTTTTATGTCATGTGCAAAACACCTGGTGTGTTGTTCCAAACCCTTTAAAGTTTCCTCAACAAATGAGACTTTTTTGTCAGATCAGATGTGGCAGAGAAGCAGGAACTTGTGGAGAAGCAGGAAGAGCGTGACCTCAGCAAACATCTGGGCACCTACACAGCTGTTCCTGTCCCTGGGCTGCTGGGGCAGGAGGGATGACACAGCTGCTGGAGCTGGATCACAGAACTGATACAGCAAGAAAAATGAGTGAGGAGTCATGGTTGCATTTAAGCTGGAGTCCTTGGTCCTGTAGCTGTCTGGCAGCAGAGAGGTGCTGGCACTGAGAGAGAAACAAGTGGCTGTAGGCAGGGGCTGCTGGAGATTTGTGACTGCAGTCAGGTCCCTTTGGAACAGCAGTAATTCTCTGTGTGCAGCTGTGTCATTTCTCCAGCTCTTGTCTGTAAAAAATAAAAGAACTGAAGACCCATGACTGTCTGGTATTTAAATTTAATAAGGAGGAAGTCACTTGTCTTCTTTTTTTCATTTATGGAAGGAAACACTAGAAGGAGATGTTCTAATACTTTGGTTGTGATTAATGGTACTGAACCCTTTGTAGTAAAAGAAATTAAAGTAATGGCACCAGAGATACATTGCACAATTGCTCTTTATGCACAGAAACTGTCTTTCTTTGACAAATACTCGATTTGACATGTAAAGAATAAGAAATTTTGTTAAGTGGCTAAATCAAAGGCTGACCCAGACGTGCCCTTTTTAGATAAATTTTACCATGCTTGCATTCCGTGGAAAAAAGAAAATATTTTTAAGCGTAAGCTGTAAGAGAAGAAGGACCTTTTCTGTGCCTCACTGCTGGATGTTCATCCACAAATAACTGAAGGTCTGTTCTTAAAGCAAAATTATTTAAGATCTCACACTCCACTGTCCCATCTTTTTGTTAATGCTACTGTTCAGTTGCTGTAAAGCTGTGCTGCCAGCTGACCTGCCAGTGACATCATTCATATTTGAAGGGCTAAAATGTGTTAAGTATCAGGTGCTTGGTTTGTGGAAGATGTGGTGGCTCTGTGCCAGGGGAAGCGTGGGAACTGCCCTGCTGTGGCTGTCTCTGATACTTGTAGGAAAGGCTTTCATGTTATCAGCCTGCCTTGTGTGCTCCCTCACTACTCAATGGGCACAAGCAAGAAGTGACAGCAACAGTGAATATCTCGCTTTGAGCTGACAAAATGTTCATTTGAAATGAATTCCTAAGTTTCCTTTCCTTTGTAGCTCTTGCCTCCCTGTTCTAACACGCAGGGAATGAGGATCAGACTCACTCACTCACTCACCCCACCTTAGCATTTAAATGAATGACTTCCTTCTGTTTTTTTTTCAGATTCAGATGTAACCTGTCATAACCTCCTAATCTTTTTCTTGTAGAAGTTGCTTTAGCTAGTGATCATCTATCCTGAGTTTGTATGGGAGCCTCCCTATCCCCCTTAAAAAGACTAGAAGTTTGCATGTGGTATTTCTTGTTGCACTCCCTAGTCTCTCTGATTCCAGGTTGTACCCTGCTGTTCTTGATGTGAAGCAAGTGCAGGGAGTCCTTTTCTGATGTCTGAATCAGTAGTAGATACTTAATACTATCAGCCCACCCGTGTGTTGTCTTTAATTACAGTGAATTAATTTTATTGCTCAGCTGTGAGGCTAAAGATGTGTGAATCAGTTTCACCTGGGTGCTACACAAGTTCCAGTACACGAGAAGCTGAACTGAAGTTGGCTTAGACAACCTCTGTAGGTCTCTCCTGACCACATGCTCTCACTCCCTATCCAAGGGAACTAACTGATGAATAAACACTTTATTTTGGAAAGTGTGCTTGGACTGGCAGCTCTCTTGGGCTTTGGTTACTGACTCTCGAGCCTGTTAGGCTGCTGCTTTCAGTGTATTCCTTGGTTTTGTTCTTGTCCTTCCTGCCTTACGTATGCATTTGTTTTTCAGGCTGGTTTATTTAAGCCAAGCCACTTCATAACAGGAAGTCTTAATGAGTTTCCCTTGATGGAAGAAATGTTTGTTTATACTACAGGTCACTAAGCCAAGGATAATACTTTTTCAAAGTTTGCTGCTATCATATTTGTATCTTATTTCACAGGATCTTGATTTAAAATGATGGCTTTGCTCCTTAGGTGTTTGAGGTTCCTTGGTGCAATATTTGTGTGTATTTCCTGATGCCACAAAGCTGGTTTTAAATACTTTAGTATAATACCATGCATTCTGTCTGTAATTGCCAGCACCTCCTGAGCATTCTGTGGTTGGGCTTTTACGGGTAGTGAATGATAAGAGAGGGTGTTGGCATGGTTTTCTCACACATGTATGAAGTTAGGTGTAGATTTAAATCTAACTCAATTTTTATTACCCAAACCTGGGAAGGGTATGGGGAAAAACCCAATGCCCATCCCTTTACCCTGTCTGACAAACTGTTTTAAGTAGCTTATTTATTAAGCTTGTTTGTCAGAAGATTGGTACCTTACCAGAGTGTGGCCGTGTTTGTTTTGGGCTTCTTAGGGATGGCTGAGAAATCATATGAGTTGTATTGATGAATTGTTGAAATAGAGGAGTCAGTTGGTTCTTTGCAGGTAGAAGGTTTGTGTCTGTCTGTGAGGAAAATATAAATACGCTGTAAAGGAGACCAGAGTGTGGGAGTCTGTCCCCTTTTTATGGCTTGGTTGCAGTCTGTGTCTGTATTCAGGCTGAGAAGGGTTTACAGAAGTGGAATGATTGGGTACAGGTGCAGTGAATAATGGATTAGGTGGGTTTGCTGTTGAGAGTCACTGACAAAACAAAAATGACAGATGCTATATAGATTTTAAGGTCCTCTCTTTGCTTACAGTACCTTAAAGGAAATACCTTAAAAGCTATATCCTTAATGCCAGTTAACTTTACAGCTAGGTTATCCCACTTAAAAAGCTGTCCAAGGAGAAGGAATGCTTTTTCACATAATAAGCTATCTTAGTAGGTGATTTAGTAGAATTTGAAATGCCTTAGCAAAAATGTGCTTTTCATATTTGTGTGAAGGCAAGGGAGTAATTTTATGGGAATAATGTTCTGGGGAGAAGGAATTAAAGGTAATTCCAGTTGCCTTTAACAAAAAAGCATAAAATAAGCTGTTGGATACAAAAGGTCTAAACCATATGATTTAGTTGTTTTCTATAGCAATTTTCTTACTGCTTGAGCAGGCTTAGAAAATATAAGAATTTGATAGCCTGTAACATCAGCAGTGAAGTACAGACCTCTGAGTAACAGCAAGTAGTTTATTCTGCATGGCATTTCCTAAGATGCTGGGCAGTGACCTGCTAGCTTTGTTAATAAAAGCATTTCTTAAAAAGATTTTATATTATTCTGACTTGATAATAGTGCATCCTTGGATGTATTTGCTCTGAGTGATGCAGTGCTCATGTATATTCCTGAGGACTCCTCAAGCAGGGTCCTTTGTGTGTGTGATATTAAAACTTCTCCTACAGAAGTGCCAAGTCACAAATGGAGCTTTCCTAGTTATGAAAATATGACCAGCATTGTACTTGCACACCGCAGACAGGATGCAAAACGCACTTTATTCATTTTCCTAGAAGTCTCCCAAGTGCGAGGTCCTGGTGACTTGCCAGGTTCAGAGCTGTCATTGCAATGTGTTTGGGAATGAGTTTAAGGAGCACTCGGGGTACCGCAGCAGCGGGGGTGAATCCCTCTGCAGGTAAAGCAAGACTGGAGAGATGTGCTGTTGAACTGTGACAAAAGGAGAGGCTTGGGAGAGCGTTTTAAAAAGGAGGAGGTGACAAAAGGTCCCCGGGGAGCAGCGGGACTCGCGGCCGGCGGGGTCGGGGCAGGACCCTGGACAGCTCCGCGGGGCCGCGGGCAGCCCTGGGCGGGTCCCACTGCCCCGGCCGAGAGCGGGCCCTGCCCGGGCAGAGCCGGGCCGGAGGGAGAGAGAGAGGGAGGGAGGGAGGGAGAGCCGCCTTCTCCTGACGCGCAGTCCGCGGCGGGTTTGGCCGCCTGGCACTGGAGGGCTGCTGTAGCTGCCGCCCGTCTGGCTGCGCGCCAGGGAGGAAACAGGACGGGCTGATGGTGGTAGAAATTCGCGTTTTTCTCTTCCTCCTTCGGGCCCATTGCATGGCAATTAGTGAGGATCGCTATCGCGGTGCGCTGCAGTAGTGTTGTTGTGTAGGTTAAGTGTCTGCTTGTAGCTGCGGGACTTGGAAAAGCCCTGTGAGGTCACTTTGGTCACGGCCAAGTAAATTGTGCCTTACAATGATCCAGTGTTTCCTTATCCCCAGCTGGTGAGGTATTGCTTGCAGCCATGTAGCATTGCTGCTGCTTGTTTGTTTTAAATAAATCATCAGCCCTTCCAGTGCCTCTGTGACATCCTGAGCCCTGTTTGAGACAAATAGGAGAGATGCACTACGAGCTGTAACAGAAAAAAGAAATCCAACCCTGGCTGAATTAGCAAAGTAAATTACTTTCTTGTACCATGCTAATGTATTACTCTTTAACATATGAAACAGCTATGTGGAATAAATTCTGTCCACTGTGAACTCTCCAGAAAAAGGCAAGTCTTGCTGACAAATTTCATGCTGTACAAAAGCAAGTAATAATAGGGTTGGGAACTGCTCAGCTGATCCTTTTTAAGTGAAGGAAATAACCTGTTTTTTTTATTAAAACTGCTTGCAAGATGTCCAGTTCTTAGTTGCTGTAGATTGTACTGGCACTTTATTGGCTGTGGTGTCCTGATGGTGTCAGATCATTAATATTTTAGTGTCACTAACTACCCTTGAAATGCCATGCCAGTAAAAGTTAAGACAATAAAAGTAAGGCACCAATTTAGGCAAATAATCTGCAATCTCTAAGTCTCTTTTCATTAGGTCTGATGCCCTACTTTGTCTTGCTGGCTCAGAAAGTGCTACATTTTCTTATTACTCAGATGATTGCTGGATGTAGTTGTAGGCCCCATAATAAGATTATTCTAAGTATAATTACACATGTCATTCACATTATGAAATGTTTAGGAAAAAGGATAAGTTATGTTGACATTTGTAAACTATTAAAATGGTAAATTATCCAGGAACTCTGAAGCTGTGTTTAATTAGGATGAACTTCTGGACTGCTAACTAGACTGGTGTTTAACTCTAAAGTGCATAGTGAATGTCTTCTTGGCTGGTGTTTGATAATTAAATCTGTAAGGAGTGATTTGTACAGACACACAGGGTGCAGTTTTGCGTTCTGTGGTGATATTAATTTCATGGTTAATGAAGTTTGCATTCTTAAAGTGGTATTTAACAAGGTCTTATCTATGTGGATTTTGTTGATGAAGTGAAAAATCAGGTCTCCTTTCTCATGCCTGCTGGTAGGAAATGCTTTACATTCTCAAAGATTTCTTCATCTCAGCAAATTTTATTCCCTGTGAAACTCATTTTGTTAAATCTCTGGCTGACTGTATACAGGCTCAGAGCTTGCATGAGTCTGCCTTTGCAGGTGGTGTGGTGTGGGCATGAGGTTTTAGGGTTTAGTCAGAAATAACTAAACCTATTCACAGTGATGGTCATGATACTGAAGACCTGTTTTTCTGCCACTTAACTTGAATCACACATTTTATATATATTTGTTGTCATAACCTCATACATACATTATCATGTGTAAGGAAGGTTGAGAATGAAAATGAGCTAAAATGGATTTACATTTCAAATTCCTCATAGCTCCTCGTAGTTCAAAGTTCAGATTCATAGTTCCAGGTGTGAGTTTGTTTCCAGACATGCAGAGGTACAGCAGGGAACAGTCATGTCAAAGAAGTTACTAAACCTGTTTTTTTCTGGGGTTTATGGTGTTTTTTCCTTTAAATGTTGTATCATTTTTTTTTTTAATAATAATCAAACATTGTTTTGTAATTCAATATATTTTCGGTCATTTTACCTTCTGTCAAATTTTTGGCTACCCCAGGTTCTAAGACCAACCATTCCTCCTCTCCTGGTGATTAATAGACGTGGGCTTGCCTGAGAGAAGAAAACTGTGCTATAGTTCTTTTTTATCTGCTGGTGGGGCAGTAACAAGCTCAGGAGCAGCTGGTCTGGGAGCTGCAAAGTGCTCAGGATGTGAAGATTTGTGACAAGGAGTTTATTTGGGTGCTGCCTCTGTTTGAGAGGTTTCTCCATTGCTCCACTGACACTGTGAAAGAGTTGAAGCAATGGAAGTAACTGCAAATAAGGTTCACCACAGCAATCTTGGACAGACTAGCCAGTCCACTTGAGGAAGTTCTTTACTTGCAGAAACAACCTTCACTTGCTTTTTCTTGTTTCATTCTGATTATTTCTCAAAAATGCAGGATTTTTCCATGGAACAAAAATGACTTTAAAATTCCAAGCAGCTGTTCACAGCTACCAGTATATATGCTCTGTCTCTAATAATTTTTGAAGATACTATGCTCTAAAATTTTAGTTCCTTTTTAGAATAATTGTTTTTAATTTGTTCCTGGTGCTGGAGAAGCTGCTATTCAACATCTTCCAGCACACCTTCCTTGCTTCGAGGCAGGTGGTGTGATTATCAGCCTGTTATTTTGTATACACAGGATTTAAATGCTTTTTCTTTGGAAGGTAATTGTAGTGTTAGAAGATAAAATAGTCTAAGGAGCTTTAAAATTATTGAGGGGGGAACCCTCACCCTCCTCCATCTGATCTTAAAACTTTGAGTTACTTATGGCAGTATGTTTTCAGTGGTGGCATTAGGTTTTGGTGTTGTTAAGGAGTAAGAAGCCTTTTGCAGATGGAAATTGTTACATGATTTCATCCTGATTTCATATATTTAATTTATGAAGTCTATACCTAGTTGTTAGCTACATTATATGGAAGAAATCTCTGTAATTTGCCTCTGACTCTCCTTTCATGGTGTTTGATCATGTGTAAAAAGAACGTATGAAAGCAGGTTGTGTATCTTCTGTTGTTTTTAAAACAGTTGGTGCTGCATGAAATGTCTGTCTTGCAATTCAATGCTCTGTTAGCTCCAGCAGAGAAAGACTGAATCTGGTAAGCAAAGCTCTTTAGAATTGAAATGGCCTCTGAATGTACAGTTTACATCTACCTTTGGCCTCCTTGATTTAACACATTTGCTGTTTATCATTTTTTATGAAGTTTTTACAGTTTTCCTTTTATATCCTTTTTTTGTATCTGAACTTATATTTCAGCTTTCTGATTTTAAAACTGCTACAGTTTCTGCCTTGCTTAATATTTTAATGAATGGTGATTGAGTTTGGAGCTGTGCTTTGGCAGTTCTGCCTGTTCCCAAGAGCTGATTTAAAACAAGCAGCTTGAATGACTTAAAGTTCATTGATATCTGTTGTCATACTAATAACATTCAGAAAGCTTCATGTATTATTGAGTGATCTTGTGAATGCTGTGCGTGAAAATGGTGTTGTGAATCGTAAATTGCTGCTTAGTGCACATTAATATGGATTGATTCTATTTGTTTTGTACTAAATAATTCATGTTTCCCAAATGGTTCTGATTTCTAACAGAAAAAAATACCCACTTGAACACAGCAGACTGTATTTTTCAGTCTTCTCTGGGTGCTTGTATAGCACGACAGGAGTGGTACAGCTGTTTTTCTAGCAACCTTGCTTTTTCATTTGGCAGTTGTTCAGTGATACCTGGTTCAGAGTATAAAAGTGTTCACAGGAGTGCTCTGTATTAACTTTCTAGAGCAAATCTCACGGGCATTTTCACTGCAAGCTTAGATTTGCTTTGCTTTAACTATCTCATACCTGTTGAAGAAAGAGAATAGCAAATGCATCTGCCTCTGAAAGTGCTGGGAAACTGATTTATTACGACTTTCAAACAGAGCACACCTTGACCCAGCAGTGCTGTGAATGCTGAATGCAAAGATAACAAATGCCTGTCTCTAAGACCAAATCGTGGCTTTTAACTTTATTATTTGGATAAATATTTCCTAAGCTACTTGTGCTGTTTACCTTAGAGTTCTTAAAGCAGTTACTTGCAGCCCTTTATTTTTAGTATTGTCATGGCTTTTGGGAGCTGAGGGCTTCTGTTTACAGGGTGTGTTGTAGATGCATTTTATGACTTCTGAAGTGCTGCTCTCTCTGGGGAGACAGCAAATAGGTTAGCAATAAAAAGTGAGAAGTTGTGTCTAATTCTTCCTCTGCTAAGTTAGTTTAGCTGTTTTAAAAGTAAGCTTTACTTTTAAAAAAAGGAAAAAAGCTCCATGACAATGGCTATTGATGTGGTGTGTCTGGGTTGCTGGCTCTGCTAAGACATATTTGTTTCCTTTATTGACAACCAAGTTAATGCATCTGTCAGAGCCACACTGCCATGTGCTACCAGGATGCATGAGATCATTCTTGCTGAAATTGTCTTAGGCTGAGCTGTATGCAGGTAATATGATTTATTTGTGTCTCCTACAGCCAATCTAGACAAGCTAAGGATTTAGCAAAATTTTTTTGAGCTTAAAGTACATACATGTTAGGAATAAAAAACTCACCAGCCTCATGTAATGCATTTGGCTGCCTTTCCTGAAGCAGCAGAATCATCTGATTTATTCCAAAGCTCAGACAGCAGTATTTAGGGTTCTTTTCTTGATAATGATTTGTTCTCTCCTCCCCTGCACCGTGAAGGGGAGCTTTACTTTGTGATAGCCATTCCCTGCAGAATGATTATAAAGTTTGAGCTCTCACTAAACCTTTTTAGGGACAAAATTGACATCTAGTTTTTTAGCTGGTTGTGGAAGCAGGTAGGAAGTAAATGTTTTTATTTTCAGGTACTATATTTCACCAGCAGTTATCCAGCAAACACATCTACCCATTTGATAAATAATGTGAAATCCAGTGCTGACACCTTGTTTTCAGTCATCTCATGTCATCTGTGTTCAGACAAAGGAGCTCAGGTCATGAGATAGCTGGGCTTGATGAATGCTTGGCACTGGTGTGTTTAACTTTGCAGTGAAACAGAGCCCCTTGTTCTCTGCTCTGACAAAAGTGACAGTCAGGACACAAAGGTTTTGCTGCCTTAACCACAACGTTCTCATCACTGCTGCCAGTGGAACAGAGAGAGGGGGATAAGATCTGTGGTTTGCAGGTTCCTCGTGGCTCTCCAGACACTGCATCTTTAGTGTGACGTGTCCCTGAATAACCAACTGCCTGGGTCATTAAACTTTATTGTGTCCAGCTTTCTAGAAAGTTTCTCCCTGGGTGATCATCTCTAATGAACCAGTTCTTAATTACACTACAGAATCATTAAGGCCAAGGGCACAGTGGAATTAAGAAAGGGGTTGGGTACGTGCATGGCTGATATTGTTTTCTGTCTTGCAGAAGATTTTAAAATCTTTTTTGCTGGACAGCAAAGCTGGGGGCTCATGCACTTCATAGTATGTCAGTCTGATATTGACTAGAATAAAATTTTCCCTTGAGGGAGTTATTCCATAACCTTTTTCATCATGAGGAAACCATGGTGTCTTTCTCCAATGCAGCAACATCACTAGAAATCAGTTCTAGTCCAGTATAATTTCTGCTTTAGTAACATGGGTGTCTCAGGTGTGGAGAAATCTGGGTCCTTAAGCAAAAATATGATGTAGAATTCTGGGGCCCTTATGTGGGGAAATAAGCAGCAGGCTTTCAGGGTGTCCTGCATTTGAGCATGTAGCTAATGGGACATAGGAATAGAAGGAAACATTTCCAGTAAGGCAAAAATTGAATTACCAAGAGCATAGTGCATTTTTGGGTTGGAAAAATGAGCAGCACACCTAAAACACTGGTTCTTTTGGTGGTTTTTTGCAATCACGTTTATTACTTCTCTTAAAACAGATGCACACAGAATTCTTTTTTTTAACTCTGAATATGGGGAGATGCTGAGCTCATAAATGTCACAAAAGCTTTTGGCAATTGAGTGATACATGGTTTACACACCTATATATCTTTTTTAAGGCATCATTGTAGCCTGTTCTTATTTGGCATGTTGTTTCTTGCACAGTTAATTCTAAAAAGAAATATTGTGTTCAGGGGAAATCTTTTGTGTAATCTCATATAATTACTTATTCTCACTTTGCTGCTACCAAGAAAATAATGGGAAGGGGACAAAGTGAAATGGCAAGACAAGCCTCTTAGAGGCTTTGCTTTAACAGTAGAGGGAGGTAAGTTCAAATAAATGACAAAGATCACAAATAACATGAAATTCTCTGGTCATTGTCATTCCATAGTCATGTGAATTTTCAGAAATTATTAGTGTGCATATGCTTGTTCAGAACAGACATGGTTCCCCACTGTTGTGATAAAAGTGTTGATGCTAACAAGCAGAACAGTGTTTTTCAAAGTATTCCTAAATAGAATTTTAAAAAATAAAAATCTGGCCTGCATATGTAGTTGACTTTACAAGTTTTTTACAGGGTTAGAAATTGCAGGTTCAAATTTGTGAGGCATATGGTCTGATAACCAAATGTTCTGAATGTAGTGCCATTCTCTGAGAGTGGCCCTATGAAAATCTGCATCTGATTCTGAGCTCGGGTGCTACTGCTTGGTGTAACTTCAGCTGTTACTCCACACACAGTGAGCAAACAGCCTTGTACAGGAAACCTGTAATCCTTGTCATGAGTGCTGGAAATCATGTGAATCATTAGCAAAGTAGCCTGCAGATCCCAGCAGTCTTGCACTGTGGTGGAGGATCTGTCTGGTTGCAAACGCGCTATTTGGGAAGCTCACACTGCAGCAGATTTCTCAGTGTTAGATTCCGTCCCTCCACATATGTGTGTGTGATTTTCAGTTAGCCGTGCTTTAGTCCTTTGATAATTGGTTCAATTCTTGGAACATTGTAAGTGCCAGATCACAGAAAATGAGTTTTAGACTTGCATACCAATTTTTCTTGGAAGAGACTCCAAATGTCACCTCCTCCCACCTCCTGTTCAGAGCAGGGCCAGTCCATGTCCCCTTGCTTGGAGCATTGTCCAGGGGAGTTTTCAAAGTCTGTCAGACTGCAGTCAGTGCATGTTCTTTGGGCAACTTGTTGCAGAATTTAATTGCTCTCACTGGAAGTTTTCTGTCTTCTTTCACCCTGGAACTTCCCTGGCTTCAGTTTGTGGCCGTTTCCTTTGACCTGTGCACTTGTGAGAAAGGTCTGATTCTGTCCCAGCTGAGACTGCCCGCGCACGTGAGGAAGTGAGAATGTGATGTGCAAATGGGATCTTCACCAACCCTTCCTCCTTTCCGCTTTGGCCAGCTCAGCTGTCGCTTTGCTGAGGTCTGATGGTAGAAAAGTGTCGGAGGTTTGTGAAATGCAACATTCAGTCACATGCTTTATCTGTGACCCATCTTTGAACAAGTTTTGAGAAGCACTGGAAACACAGGTGAAGTTCCCAGCTCTCTCCTCAGAAGAGCGGTATTGTCGTAGTGCAGCTGCAGAGGACGTCGAACATGTTGATCTTACTTTTTTTTAATTTCAAACTAATGAGCTAGAGAAATCTTTGATCTTTACTGGGGTCAGAAAGATTCTTACTGAGAACTGCCAGAACCTGCATCTAAGAAATGCAGTAGTGCATGATACATAGAAACATTTCAAAGGTGTGAGATGAGCCAGTTCTGTGCTGCAAGAGCAGCCATCCGGAAACTTGGATCCGTATTGGAGTTACTTCACATCAGCAAAATAGTTCCTCTGGGACTTCTTGAGGAGGTGAAGGAGAGAGAGCGAGGCTGGATTTCAAGTGTTGCTTTGCTTTTGACAACTTGGAGAGGTTTTATTTTATTTCTTGTCTCTGTTCTGGCCTTTATTCTTTCCTATGAGTCTTCTGAAATTCTGCTTGCAAAACCCCTATGTTAAAGTAAGTGTTAGAAAACCTTCCACAGTACTCTGGCATTAATTATTCCTAGAATTTCAATGAGGTGGGAAGACAATTCAATGAACTTGCATTTTGCATTAGCAATACTGCGTCTTATATGCTTATCTATTATTTGTCCATCTGGCAGCTCACACGCTTGTTGGCAGAAGTGCTTTTATTTCCTTTCCTGAAAAATTCTGGCACTGAATGTATAAACAAGCAGCACTTCCTTCTTCATTTATAATTCAGCATGAAATTCTGAACATTATTAGTTAATTAATATTAACTCTGGCGAATTGTTGCTGGTGCGAGTGCGGCGCTCCGAGCTGGAGCATATGGAGCGGCACGGCGCCCTCGCAGCCAGGAGCCGGCAGATTGAGCCCCAGCTGGCAGCTGACACACGCACGAGCCCGAGTTTGTGCTGAGACTGCCAAGAGAAACTGGCAGTGGGGCTGGGAACAGCAAGCCTGGCTTCTTTCGGGGAAGGGCAAGAGGGAAAATTGCCTTCCCCTCCCCACTGATTAAAAAGTGACATTGAAGATTTTGTAGAAAGTGTGCTGGCTTTTGGTTCCAAAATTAATTAGAGGACCCTGAGCTTACCAGTGTAGTTGTCTACAGCCTGTTGTGCTCAGTTTAGTTACTGGGAAAGTTCAAAGTCTGCGTCAGGGGTGTGTTGGGAGGTACCTGGATCTGTCAGAAACACCTGATGCTCACAGACACTGCTGCAAGGAGCTGGGCTGGGAAAACAGCACTGTCGTATGGATCTACCGGCCTTTCAAGTGTACAGGTACATATTCCTCAGGTTGAACCTCCTAAAGATTTTACTCATTTAATCTGGGGGGATGCATGTTTGTGGTGTGCTCAGCCAGTCAGTACATTCCCAAAAGACAACTATGGTTTTCCAAGCTTACTCTCCTGTTTAATGTTAAATAAAATGTTATGCTAGAACTGGCCAGAGAAACACAAACCTTCTAAAGGCTATTTCTCAGTACAGACAAAATTTGAAATTACATTACTTGAATTGCTTTTGAATATCCTCTTCTAAAATGAATTTTTGTGAATTTTTAAAAGAAATTAATGAATCCACAGGTATTATACAACTTTGTAGCAGTAACAGACAAAAGCCTAAGCTTGGAATTCACCCCTGCCCAAAGCAGGCACACCTTAGCAGTTTAATTCCATTTTGTCTGCGGAAAAGCATCTTGCACTAACTCCACAGTAAATTGAAACTTCTGTTTCTTGCATGTTTTGTGATGCTTTGTGGCTTCCTATTGTTGCACATAAGTGCCACTAATTAAAGTAATCCATAGTGTGACTGGGGAGGACTTGTCATAAATAACAAACTGGTTAACTTGGCTGAGTGTTGCTCATTTTTAACAGAAGTTTTATATTTATGTCATGCTGTTCACAGGGAAAACTGCTGGCAAATGTTGCTATTACAACTTTATCTTTGGTGTAAATGTAGAGTCTTTTCATCTTGTCACTTTTTAATTTCTCATGGGGGTGAAACAGTTTCTCTCTGCTGTCAGAAGAGTGACAGACAGTGAGATGGCAGGTTGGCAGCTTTGTGCTCCCTGAAAAGTGCTGCCCCTCCACCTTGGAGGTGATTTATTTAATTGTTTTATGAGTACAGTTAACTTTGGGGAAAATTGCCTTACTTGTGAAAAAGTTGTGATTGGTTCAGAAACCAGAATGTGGTTTCAAGGCTTGTAAGCTGGGCAAGCAGGATGTACACAGAGAATCCTATGTAAAACTGAAATTCATCACTAATACCTGGAGAAGCAGGTTAAAATATTGTTGATATTTTGCCTGACTATACCAGTTATGATTTGTACCTCTTAAACCAGAATCTCTGTAGTTTGAAGGGGTGGAGGGGAATCAAGGCTTTTTTTTTTTTTTTTTTTACGAGAGATTATTTCTGAAATAAGAGCCTAAATAATTGTTTTTCAAGAACTTGTGTTGAAGGAACCAGTGAGTGGTACTGAAATTTGGGCAAAAGGAAGTAAAACCCATGTGCAAACCCCATTCTTAGTGGAAAGGTTTCCCATTACCTTGTGTTTGGTCTGTCTTGATGTATCAGGATTCAGTATTGGGCAGCTGTAACAAAGAATAAATCTGCCTTAGGATACGAGGCTACATCTGACAGAGGGGAGGCTGCCACAGCCCCTGCCCCAGGTCTGACCCATGGCAGGGCTGAGTGTGTGTTCCCAGCAGGAGAAAAGGTTTTCTTGCCCAGAAGGAATTAGAAATGGAATTTCCTAAGGAGCTGGGACAAATTGCAGACCAGACAAAACAAATGTATGGACCAGCCACTGTTTGCACGTCAGCAACTGCTGCTTTTATGTCCTCGTCCCTTTATTTTCCCACTCTTGTTCTTCAGGAGTCCTCTAGAGCCTTCCAGATAGACCTGGGATGGGTTAGAAATACGTGGAAGTAGCTGGGCAGGGTTTGAGAAGAGCTTTCTATCAGATGGCCAAACAGCTTATGTAATAAACTGCATTAAAACTGCCTACTACTCCCTAAATTACTAAAACTTACCTACTTTTTTGCCTTTGTGTGTAGTTGTCATTAGTTTTAATACTGATTTTTTTTTAATAAGTTAACAATTGTCAACCTTTTTGTGAAGAGATTATCAAACTAAAAATCTGTCCTACTTTCCTTTTGTAATTGTTTGCTGACAAAATAGTGATACTTTGTCAGAGGATGTGTTTGTCCTGCTATTAACTCACTTGATTTCTTTCTGATATAGACTGCCCCATATTATGAGAATACTTTCCAGCTTGACTTTGGGTCTCCAGTGAGGAAAAGAAACAGCTCTTTCTAATACCTGCTTTCCAATTGGAAATTAAGTTTTCTGGATGGGCAGTTGTAAAAGCTCAGTGCAATGCCATGGTGGTCAGATGTGGATTATTGTTTGATGTGAGGGATATTGGCAGAGGACGGAGCTCTAAGAACTTGCAACAGAAGGGAGACATTTCCTTTAAAAATGGATCCTTGGAGTTTGAAATAGTGAAGTGCAGTAGTAAAAGATCCAGTTCATCGTTTTCTACAAGATGATTTGCTTTCACTTTTCTATATTTTTGCTGCTTTGGAAGTTGCTGATTGTCTTCAATTATTTTTATTTTTTTTCTCCCTAGTAAAACGCTTCAGAGAACCAAAACATGAAAGACGTCCCTGGAGGATATGGTAAGTTTCTGCATGCTTTATTCTTAACTTCTGTTTTTCTTGCATGTTTTAGAAATTGAAGGGCTGATGTTTGCATATGATGATTAAAATAAAGAAAAGTGATGACAAAAATTTGGTGACTGGCAGGGAGGAACCAAAAAAAATTCCCAAAATACATGAGTCAGGTTACCTTCTGTGTGTTTCCTGGGGAGTCATTTCTTACTGAACACTTCAAAGAATCTCTAGGTGTGTGCATTTAGGCATAAAGCTTCAAGTTGTGCTTCTTCCTGAAAATGGAAACTTGGAGCAGCCCTAAGGTGCATCTGAACATCTACAAACTTGCATAAGCTTAGAAGATGATCTCAGCTGGGCTCAAATAAAATTCCATGTTTTGTTGGTATCCTGCTGTGTATAAAATAGAGAACAGTATGATAAAAGATATAAGTGCATCAACCATAAAAAAATAAGGTATAAATGTGTAATTGTGTTTATTACAGTTTAAAAGATTGAAGCAATGCCAAGCTAAGCTGTACTGGTTTTGAGACTGCTGTGTTAGGCTGCCATTCCACTTGTTCAAGACTTCAGTGGTTTAAATTCCTCTCATACAATGCTCCTTCTCAAAACTACCACTGACCTTTATTTTATTGAAAAAATAAATACAAAATCTTTATGTACTTCAGTCTGCCTCAGCCTGAAATTCTGACAAATGCATTGATAGCCCTTAATTTTTAAGCAAAGCCTCTTGTTCTGGGACTCAAGTATTGTTATTTATAGCATGGCGTGCTGATTAGATAAGTAACTCACTGGCTTCCTGCCTCATCTGCAACACTCTGCTTTCTGTGTCATGCAGTGAATGAAGAGATTGAAGTTCAGGACAGTTATCAGGGAGGGTGGATGAATTCAGGCATGAAATGTCATTTGGATCTGTTGGGGTGTTTAGATCTTTTTAGTCGTGGAAACAACAGGCAAAAATGGTTGTTTTTCTGTATAATACAAAGAACACACTCTTGCCTGCAGAATGCTTTTGTTATGATTCTTCTGTTTTACATTTAATAAAAACATCCACTGAAAGTTTTGGGTTTGATGATAAAAGGATGGTAAGGGCTGGAGTCAATACTAAATCACTGTCTAAGTGGGGTTTTATATTTTCCCCTTGAGTAACAAACTGTTTTCTCTCTGACTTTATCATCTGCTTTGGAGATAATACTGTCAAGGTTGGAATTCTTTTGCAGTGTGTTCTAAGCTCTGCACTATAGATAAAATTCAGTGAAACCACTTCATGCTTTCAGGTGAAAAATATGCTGGCTTTTAAATGAAATACTGTAGATAAAGGACTCATTAGTCACTATTAAGTTGTTCGCCCACAAACACATGATGAGGATTTTATTTTTGTCTGTGCCATAAGCTTGCTAAAAATGCATAAACATAAAAGGTCCAAAATACCTATCAGGACTGGGATACTCATTGTTTCCAGGAGGTTATTAAAGACTTAGCTAGATTTAGTCAGGATTAGCTCTTGGATAATGCATATGATACCAAGAGGATATCCGTAGACTTTACGTTTACAGTGGTAGGTTTCAAGTTAATATGATTTGGGTTATTGTTAAAAAAAAAATAGGGGCAGAATTTAAAATGGGAACATTGTTAAATAAAAGCTAAATACCATGATACTTTAATCATTCTGGTGATCTCATTTGGAGAAAAAAAATTAATAATAGAGATGGAGTTCTAATTAACATAAATTTGCAATGTCTGGCTGTGTTGTAAACAGTTCTGTGTGTCCTAAAAACTGCTTTTACTCTACACAGGTTTTTAGATACTTCCAAGCAAGCCATAGGGATGTTGTTCATCCACTTTGCAAATGTCTATTTATCAGACCTTACAGAAGAAGACCCTTGTTCACTGTGAGTGTTCAATTTTGGAATAACTTTATGGTCTTTATGGAAATTCTGTAGCTGAGTTGGATGGTGTATGTGGATAGTAAAGCAAGATACACCTGAGAAGACAGTTTTCATGGTAAAAATCAGTCCCTTTAAAAAACCTGTGATTGAAGCTTACATAATCAAGGATCAGGATTCTTCTCTTTAACTTCATGGCTGGCAGGATTCCAGACTGTGTGTAGATGTTTTAAACCAAGGGCAAAGCCTTACTACTTGTCCCTCTCCAAGTGAATGAATGAGGACTTGGGATGCCCATTGCAATTCAAGTTTGTGTACTGAAGGTGCTGGGACCAAGGAATATCCAGTTGAGTTCACTGTAGTAAAGCAGGCTCTAATATACAGTGAGGTTGCTTCCAGGGTTATTTAGCAAGAATCATTTGTGTTTGTATTTTCTCCTAAAACCTAGTGGCTGCTGCAGCATTATTTTCATTTTGTTAAAAATGGGAAATGTTGCTCACTAGCCAGGCAGTTGTACAGAAATAAATTCTGCAATGTCACGCTTGGAGCAGTGTGACTAAATAGATAAGCATTTCTCTGTAGTGTATTAAACCTGAAGATTTTATGACTAAGACCCCGACAGGCTCTTTAGAGGAGCTTCTGAAGCAAATGGTAATTGTTTGGGTTTGTTCTTGATAAGGCTCATGCTCAAAGTAGCTTACACATTGCTGGTAATGGAAGCTGTGAAATTACTTTTAAAAGCCCAGTAATTTGCCTTTTAGAACCAATCCAGTTCCTTTCAATGGCATCTGCTCTCTTGTTGTTCTTTGGTAAACAAAGGAGACACACAGCTCAGGGAACATGCTCGTGTTGCTGCACAAGCCTGTTTTATATCCCTTATTCCTCCTTGGTTCCTTCTGTGCTCCTGTGTGCTGTAAATGTGCAAGGAGAACACTGCTTTTCTCTTCCCACCACAAAGCATTTTGTTAGGCAAGATGCATTTATTTTAGCACGTTGAGTTATAATTATGATAGTTTTGATAATACCAGGCATCACTGTAGGATTTTCCTTGCTTGTAGATTTAAGAATTTCCTGATAAAAACTGGCAGGTGCAAATTACTTTCATTCCATTTTTATAACTCAAAGTATATATTCAAGTGAGGTAAGAAAAGCATATCAAAAATTGTCAGTGTTTAAAGCTAAAGCACAATAATGTATTACAGTATTTTAAAATTAAAAATACCTTTGTGCTGTGTTTTCAAAATAAAGGGTTTGCTGATATTTGTGTTCTCTTCTGCTGTCCTACATATTTTTATTTTCAAATCCCACTTTTAAAGTAAGTGTAACATGCTACAAAGCAAGTAAGAGAGTGAGGTTATTCAGTTTTCTCAGGATAACAGAACTGAATAATATCTCAGACAAGGATACAGGTTCTTGATAGCAGAAAAAATATCCCATATCATTAACCAAAGCCAACCTGAGGAAAAATATTTCTGAAGTGTGGAAGTGGGTCCAGACTTGCCTGGCAGCAGCACAGCAGGTCCTGTGGACAGGTTAAGGGCACACCCCGTGGGCTGAGCCCGGTATGCAGGGGAATCTCTGGTGTGCCAGGAGCCCTCCCTGGATGTGGAGTAGGTGCTGGCACCTCCACTTTCCCTGCTCCTGCTGCCTTCCTGCTGCGGGCTTACAGCAGCCTCTTGTGGCCTCAGCGGGACTCGTGCGGGCTCGGAATTGCCGAGGTTCCTCTGGAAACACTCAGCCTTGATTTTAATGTTTGGCTAGTGTGAAGTTAATTCAAACTCGGATTTGGTGGACAATTATTAGAAAATAACTATTTTTAGAAAGTTTTGGGATCTTTAAAGACAGAAAAAATATTTAGACTGCTAAAACTATTTAAATTTTAGGCTATCATGTAATTACAGAAGTGGGTAAATGTTCTCAATGTATTTACACATCTTTTATCAATCATGGTGTTAAAATACCCTGAATCTGTAAAGACTGGGCTCTGACTCCTTGTTTTCTTTGCTATTTTTCCTTTCAGGTACCTTATCAACTTCTTGCTGGATGCCACGTTGGGAATGCTGCTGATCTACATCGGGATCCGTGCCGTCAGCAGCATCGTGGAGTGGCAGCAGTGGGAGTCCCTCCGCTTCGGGGAGTATGGTAAATGTCTCTGCCCTGCCACTCAAGTGATTCTCAGGGTAGAATCCCAGGGTATTTCAGCAAGAGGTTAACTCATCCTAAAATCGTTTTACAATCATTTTAGTATTTCACTTGTCGTGAGGGTTCTTTTAAGTTCTATATCTAAGCATGCACCTTCTGTCTTAGAAAGCTCAACAAGTCTCTGAGCATTTCCTGAGTTTGGAACAGCTACTTGAGTATTTATTTTTTTAAGGAGTGATTCAACAAATTGTGATATTGGCTAATCTCATGGAAAAAATGCCAGCATGATAAATTTACTCTGAAACACTTCTAAAAAAATGATTGCTGGAAGGTCATTTCCTATTAAAGCTTTCACTGAACTGCATGCCACTGTCTGGAGATACAGACCAAGAGTTCTGGCAGCCCTCAGGGAAGGGAATGGCAGGATGGCCTGTGCTTCTCAAGTGATGATCTCTTGAACTTGTGCATGTAGGACCTGTATCACTGGTGAAAAATGTGTGAGGGACAGACTGGGAAATCACTTGCAGGTGAAGTTGCAGAGTTTATCTTCCATTACATTACACAGAAGTCCACTGATGTGCAGAAGTGGTGGATTTGCAGCTCCAGTTGAGTATCTCACATACTCAACATCAACATTTAATTTTGTTCAGTGTGTTATTCTCAGATTGCTGAAAATGGAACTTTTGTATGCATGCTAAAAATCACATTTGAAGCTCCTCAAGACAGGAATGGGAGGAGATGTTGCCTTATAAGTGAACTGTGGCTCTTCATCAGAGAGAAAAACAAAATCCCCAATGGTTTGGGAGGAGGGGAAGTTTAAGAAAGTTAAAAATGTTTGCCTAACAAATTAAGAGCTTTCACAGCAGTTTTATAATTATTATGGTTGGGATTTTGGTTTTAGATTTCTTCAGTTTTAATGATCCTAGGTAGCTGACAGAACTAAGAATAAATAAAGGCCTTGTGAAATTGGAGCACTTAAAGCTTGAGAAGTTTGCAATCAAATAGCATTAATTGCTAGTTGCTTTAATGTCAGAGGTTTAGAGATGATGAGAAGCAAGTCAGGAGAAATAACTGCCTATAGCATTAGGGCATGTTAGATTTATACAGATTTAATGGATGTCTTTTAGGGTACAGTTTATGGCCAGTTAAGCTGTTTAAATCAGCACTGCCACAACACTGTTTATCTGCTTTTATCCCACCCACATGCCACAGTCCAGGGCTTCCACTCTTTTCCTTGGACTGGTGCATACTTGACTCTTCAGGGAATTGACCAAGAGAGCTAAACCATCAAAAATTCACTGGATGTAAAAAAGTAAATAGTTCCTCCAGATTAGTCCCCAGACTTGTGTCTCTAAGGGATTAGGTAAGCACCAGTGCCCAGGGAAGGCAGAGGGGCAGGGAAAGAGGTGAGACCTCTTGCCCTATTTTCTGATTGTTGGTTTGGCTTGAAGCCATTTAAAGATGTTTGAGCAGCTTTCAGCCCATATAAAACTTGAGTTTCCATTTAGAGAAAAAAAAAATGTTTGTATCTATTACAGTTATAGGTAGGTAATCATGTCAGAGATTAGATTTTATTCCTTCCTAATAACATTTTGATTTTTTTGTGTGTGTAATCTGTTGTCCTTTCCCATTTTAATGTTCTTTTGACAGTAAACAGTCTGTGTGGATGGGGAGATGTGGGGAGTAATTCACTCTCCTGAAATTTCTCTATTTCTTGCTGACTTCCAAAATAAACCCGGTTTTGTTTTACTTATGGGGCATTTCTGACTGCAGTAATTAAGCTCTTAAAAGCAACAAATGAACCTGTGTTGTGCTGTGGAGGTGGTCTGTGGCTGCTCCAGTATTGTCACTTTGAATTAGGAGATCTTAAACACCTGAAGCTGTTTATTGAGTGTGTGTGTATATAAGTGATGTATGAAATTACATAAATCCTCTTTACTTAGTTGTTCTTTCTAATGTCAGATTATTAGTCACTAACTTTCTTTTCTGCATCTTTATTAATGTGCTGTCCTGCCCTTAGTGTATTAGGTTTTTAATCAAGCTATTGTAGGGACTGTTTTAAAGCATATTGCAAATCTGTGTTTCCATTAATCATGTGGAAGAGACTTCTGGTATAAAGAGAATTAGAGAGCAGATGGAAAGTTATTAGTTTTGGCTGTGCAGTAAGGTTAGGCCCTCTGTAAGAAATCCCATCTAAAAGGACAAGTTGCATTGGATCATTTGCTGTCATCTTCTGTTGTGTCCCTGAAGTGAAAACCTTCATATCACCAGTTTATTTAGAATTTTTCAGTTTGACCCAGAGAACAAGCTTATTTTTCATAAGATTTTCTAAAATAAATTAAGTAGCGTAGAAGAGGGGACTATAATGCACTTCTGTAGGGTTGCAAGTGTGCTTAGAACTTGAGATTTTGAAGTTAAATATGGATGTTTAGTATAGAATCACAGAGTGGTTTGGTTTGGAAGGGAACTCAAAGATCATTTCATTCCACCTCCTGCCCTGGGCAGGGACACCTTCCACTCTCCCAGGATGCTCCAAGCCCCATCCAGCCTGGCCTTGGACACTGCCAGGGATCCAGGGGCAGCCACAGCTTCTCTGGGCACCTTGTGCCAGGGCCTGCCCACCCTCAGAGCCAGGAATTCCTTCCCAATTTCCCATCTAACCCTGCCCTCTGGCACTGGGCAGCCATTCCCCCTTATCCTCTTATTCCATGGCCTTTTCCAGAATCCCTCTCCAGCTCTCTTGGAGCCCCTTCAGGTACTGAAATGCTGCAATAAGGTCACCCTGGAACCTTCTTTTCACATCTTCTCTCTTCTCCATCCCATGGCTCACTGTAAAGTATCAGTCTTGGGGCATTTTATCTGGAGTAGTGAAGTTAAGTCCTCAGCTTGGAGATCAGTGTGATAGCAGTTTGTTTGTAAATGTGGAAAAACAAACAGGAGCCCTCCTTCCACCCCAGACAAGTCTCTTCTTGTGACTGAGTGATGTTTGTGTTTCTAGAGCCTAAATAATCATTTGTCTCAAGTTAGTTCTCACTGTGAGCTCATTTCCCTTCTTAGCTCTATTACTTGATCCCTGGTGATTCATTACTTGAAGCTGTCACAAAAATAGCAGTGTCCTGCTGGTTTTAAAAGCCTCTTCTTTATATGGAGGATAGTTTTTAAGCATAAATGCCTCAAGGAAGGAATGGATACCAAAATACCAGCATTTATAAATGGTGGCTGTTTGTACAGCAGAACAGCACTGCGGTCTGATTTATGAACAAAGGGCCATGATGCTCCCTCAAGGGCTTTTTTACATCAGAATTTTTAATTTTATTGGATTTGTCTTCATAGCTCTGGTTCTGTATTTTCAGATTCATTACATCAGCAATTGGATTTTAATAGAAGCACAGAATCAGTTAATATATTTGAGTGTGTAAAGAGGAGAAAAGCAGTCATGATCTGTACTGAAAAGAATGTTCCCTGCATTCTCCTTCCCTTCTTGTCTTGAGCTACTTTAGCTGCTGCAAGTAGAAAACAGGTGATAAATCCCTCCTGGTGATTAGAAACTCTACCAGCAACTGGATCGTGCTGTGGCCTCTTTGCTTGGCTTTGCCTCTCCATGGCAGAGCTCAGAAATTGTATTGGATGCATCTTTTCCCTCCAGCTCTTCATTTGCCACTTGCAGAACAACTTACTTATAGCCATGTGGGGAAGATAGCACAGACTTCAAAACTATTTAACATTTTTTTTGGAGTAGTTCTGTGAGTTGGCATTTTCTTGAGAAAAAAAATCAGGATTTGAAGAACAGAAGTAAGTTACAGGTAGAGGAATAACAGGTATTTGGTTCAAGAGCTGTCTCTAAACATACTTCTACAAAGCAGCTGATGGCAGTGGGCAGACACAAGTAGAGACTAGTTTGGCACTGCCCAGCATTTTCCAAAAATGCTGCTAGATGTCACTGCAAAGGATTCAAAATTGTTCAGTTTTGTTCTTTATTTGCTTTTCTCACAATAGCAAGAGTTCCACTAATTTGCTGGATAATTCTATACATGACAGGTATAAAATCAGAATTCAAGAGATGACTGTAAGAGACTTCCAAAATTAAATGAGAGCTTTATGACTTCAACATTAAAGTTCTAATTTGAGTTTGTGTACCAAACCTCTGAATGTACAAATGTCCCAAATATTCTTTGAGCACCTTCTGGGTGTGGCAATGTTATTAACTTGAATTTCATGGCTTAGAAAGCCACAGAAAAAATTGGTTAGAAAGGATCTCCAGAGGTCATACAATCCAACCTCTTGCTCAAAGCAGGATTTACTTCAAAGCTGAAGTGGGTTGTTCAGAGCATGGTCCAGTCNAAATATGGATGTTTAGTATAGAATCACAGAGTGGTTTGGTTTGGAAGGGAACTCAAAGATCATTTCATTCCACCTCCTGCCCTGGGCAGGGACACCTTCCACTCTCCCAGGATGCTCCAAGCCCCATCCAGCCTGGCCTTGGACACTGCCAGGGATCCAGGGGCAGCCACAGCTTCTCTGGGCACCTTGTGCCAGGGCCTGCCCACCCTCAGAGCCAGGAATTCCTTCCCAATTTCCCATCTAACCCTGCCCTCTGGCACTGGGCAGCCATTCCCCCTTATCCTCTTATTCCATGGCCTTTTCCAGAATCCCTCTCCAGCTCTCTTGGAGCCCCTTCAGGTACTGAAATGCTGCAATAAGGTCACCCTGGAACCTTCTTTTCACATCTTCTCTCTTCTCCATCCCATGGCTCACTGTAAAGTATCAGTCTTGGGGCATTTTATCTGGAGTAGTGAAGTTAAGTCCTCAGCTTGGAGATCAGTGTGATAGCAGTTTGTTTGTAAATGTGGAAAAACAAACAGGAGCCCTCCTTCCACCCCAGACAAGTCTCTTCTTGTGACTGAGTGATGTTTGTGTTTCTAGAGCCTAAATAATCATTTGTCTCAAGTTAGTTCTCACTGTGAGCTCATTTCCCTTCTTAGCTCTATTACTTGATCCCTGGTGATTCATTACTTGAAGCTGTCACAAAAATAGCAGTGTCCTGCTGGTTTTAAAAGCCTCTTCTTTATATGGAGGATAGTTTTTAAGCATAAATGCCTCAAGGAAGGAATGGATACCAAAATACCAGCATTTATAAATGGTGGCTGTTTGTACAGCAGAACAGCACTGCGGTCTGATTTATGAACAAAGGGCCATGATGCTCCCTCAAGGGCTTTTTTACATCAGAATTTTTAATTTTATTGGATTTGTCTTCATAGCTCTGGTTCTGTATTTTCAGATTCATTACATCAGCAATTGGATTTTAATAGAAGCACAGAATCAGTTAATATATTTGAGTGTGTAAAGAGGAGAAAAGCAGTCATGATCTGTACTGAAAAGAATGTTCCCTGCATTCTCCTTCCCTTCTTGTCTTGAGCTACTTTAGCTGCTGCAAGTAGAAAACAGGTGATAAATCCCTCCTGGTGATTAGAAACTCTACCAGCAACTGGATCGTGCTGTGGCCTCTTTGCTTGGCTTTGCCTCTCCATGGCAGAGCTCAGAAATTGTATTGGATGCATCTTTTCCCTCCAGCTCTTCATTTGCCACTTGCAGAACAACTTACTTATAGCCATGTGGGGAAGATAGCACAGACTTCAAAACTATTTAACATTTTTTTTGGAGTAGTTCTGTGAGTTGGCATTTTCTTGAGAAAAAAAATCAGGATTTGAAGAACAGAAGTAAGTTACAGGTAGAGGAATAACAGGTATTTGGTTCAAGAGCTGTCTCTAAACATACTTCTACAAAGCAGCTGATGGCAGTGGGCAGACACAAGTAGAGACTAGTTTGGCACTGCCCAGCATTTTCCAAAAATGCTGCTAGATGTCACTGCAAAGGATTCAAAATTGTTCAGTTTTGTTCTTTATTTGCTTTTCTCACAATAGCAAGAGTTCCACTAATTTGCTGGATAATTCTATACATGACAGGTATAAAATCAGAATTCAAGAGATGACTGTAAGAGACTTCCAAAATTAAATGAGAGCTTTATGACTTCAACATTAAAGTTCTAATTTGAGTTTGTGTACCAAACCTCTGAATGTACAAATGTCCCAAATATTCTTTGAGCACCTTCTGGGTGTGGCAATGTTATTAACTTGAATTTCATGGCTTAGAAAGCCACAGAAAAAATTGGTTAGAAAGGATCTCCAGAGGTCATACAATCCAACCTCTTGCTCAAAGCAGGATTTACTTCAAAGCTGAAGTGGGTTGTTCAGAGCATGGTCCAGTCAGTTTTTACTTTATCCATGGTTTGGGATTTAAGAACCCCTTTATCTGAACAACCTACTCCAGCAGCTTTAACCACTCTCACTGTGGAAGCTTTTTTCCTTTATATCAGAATTGTATCTTCACCCACCCAGTCTGTATCTTCCCAGCTTTTTTTCAAGGATACTGTTGGGACTTTGTCAAAGGACTTGCTAAATTCAAAGTAGGCAGCATCCCTGTTGTCCCCAGTTGTAATTATAGCTGAGAGATAATTTTGTAGGTGCAGTAGGGCACACAAAAATCCTCAAGTAGTATTTAATATATACAACTTCTAATTTCAGTCATGTACCAAAAAGAACCCCAAAGAAACCAGCACCACTCCCCACAAAAACATAATGAAACAGAAGATTCATTGGTGAGAGTGCACAACACTCTTAGTACAGAGTTTCACAGTTTTTGGATGTATAAAATGTCCTCAGATGCAAAATTGTTTTCACTGTCTTTGCTTTTAGGAATTAAATAAAGATTGGAAAAGAGATTAGTTAGTTTCAATGGTAAGGCTTTAGCTAAATCTAGATTATTTTATAACATTTGCTAATTAGTGAGGAAAACTAGAGAATGCTAATAAAAATGTGGGGTATAGAAATTAATTGCTAAAATTTAATTCCCAAATTTGATTCAGGCCCTGTGTCTTCAGAAGAATCACAATTGCTCAACTCTGACTTACTGATATTTTCCCTTTCAAATTTCTTACTTCTTTGGTTTTTACAAGGGAAGCTGTAACTGCTGTATGTAATGTAAAACTGAAGCATTTCAGTTGCTTTCCTCTCAGACTGCTGAGGGTTGGTCAGCATCTACCTCATCCAATAAAACTTGGTTAGGAAGTATTTGTTGTTTTGAACTGCAGTCTGATTTATCAGTTTCTCTGTGTAGCATTTCAGCAGCAAACACTAAGTCTCAGACTATTACCAAGTATTAATACTGAAAGCCTTTCAGGAGTGTTCCAGAAAAGGAAGCAGCAACTGTCTATTATGCATTACAAACACATAAAGGCATCTGATTTTCCATTGCCCATTATTCATCCCTAGGCTAAGAGTCTGGAGCTGCCTTGGAAGAGATTGCAGGGGCTGCTGCAAAAACGAAAGATCTGTCACCCCCTCCAGAACTTGCTTTTGTTTTCCAGTGAAGTGCAGCTTCAAGCTCACCTGCAAAGCTTGTTAGACTTACCAATCCTCTTTTCCCCCCTTTTTTATCTTTTCTTTCTCTGCTTTCTTTTAAAGAGTCTAATAGAATGCATTCCTGTTCAAATATTTGTGATCTTCTTTCTGTCCTGGCAGGTAACTTCATGCACTCAGGTACTCACTCTGCCCTCGAGGTGCAGCAGAATTTCAAACCCTTTCACATTGGAATTAAAATATGATCCTGATTTTTTATTCATAAATCTTTCATAACAGCTCTTGCACTTGTTGCTTCAATTGGTTGCTTATGGTAACTAACTTTGTAGAGAGGAAAAATACGTTTAAGGTGGCTTAGGGACACTGGTGGAAATCATAGTTCTGCTTAGACTGAAGGGAAATGTCTATTCCCATTCATTCCCCCAGCCATGTTTCCCTCAAATTTTCCGCTTTTAAGACACTTATATGTCAGGAGAGAGAGTCAAAATTAACAATGTGATGAGAAAGACAATGAAACTTTATCTGTCTTGCCTTCATCAGATTATATGAAACAGTGTGAGCATATCACAGGTACTGCTGAATGGGAAAAGTCCTGTTAGATTCAGTTTCTGGTACTTTCTGCAAGCTGGGGTGAGGCTGAGGGAGGGGAAGGATAAGCACTAAAGGAATTGGAGAAGGCACTTGTAGATGATTTAGCTGCCCTGCTGCCTCTTCTAATACTGCTTTTTTGAGATGTTTGCTATGAAGTAAAATCAAACCTTAGTATATATTGAACCTTTCTTCTTTCTTGCAGGTGACCCCCTGCAGTGCAGTGCTTGGATGGGCCAGTGTGCTCTGTACATAATGATTATGACATTTGAGAAAACCATCATCATCATAGTGCTGCTTATACCTCAGTGGAAAGAGGTTTGTGTTTTACAGCATTTTTACAGACAAGTGAATTTTAGGTAGAAGCTGTAAAGACTTCCAGCAGTGTTTATTGGTTTGGCTCAAGCATCATAATTGTCTACACTCATTGCCAATTAACTCTGTGGTGGTGGTATATTCTTTTAGTTTAATTAGGATACTGCTAATGAGGTCTTTATCCATTGCCAGGAATACCATATCGTATTTTGAGGGGTTTTTGTAAACTGAAATATCTAAAATTTAATTCTATCTCCTTGTCTAAAGTGCCCTTGAAACTGCTAAGAGGTTCTTTCTTTTCTTAACTCTAATTCCTGCCTACAGCTATTTGTATGCTTGTAGTATTTTAAAGAATTTTCTTTGCCTGACCTTGTTGATAGGTCTTAACTGTAGACTTTTAGAAATTTGCAGTGGATTAGTGAATCCATTAATGCTGACTGGATTAATCTTTATTTTGATGGACTCTGTGCAACCAAATGTTCAAGGTGGTGCTGTTACTGCCTGTTAAAATCACTTAGCTGTATTGTATGCTCTGGACTACTTTGGGAACTCTCTTCTCCTTACTGTGTATTTTGTAAAACTCTGCTCTGTTTAAATTTGCTAAAGATGGAATCTACAACATGTTCCTTGGGAGCAGCTCTAAAATGTTCAAGATGATTCTAATGCAGCTCCTCAGACTTCTGTAAACAAAAATGACAGAGATAGGTTTCTTGTCAGCCCCACTTACTTATCTATGATAATTTATAAGCTGTCCTAAATACTTTGCCTTTCTCAAAGCTGCCCTTTTCTGGTTCGTCTGCATTATTTCTGTCTCATTAGCTCATACATGAACATTGCCCTGCCTAAGCCAGCTGTGTGCATGTACTGCCAGGAGCTGAACTCCATCCTTTTCTTTTCACAGGTGGCTTTATTGAATCCCATAGAGAACCCCCAGCTGGAGCTGGCAATCGTCATGCTGATAGTTCCCTTCTTTGTTAACGTTAGTACAACTCATCTTGAGATGTTTACTTGGATATCCTTCTGCCATGTGTTCATTAGTTAACATTAGTCCTTAAAACACAGTGCACCTTGGTGCTTGAGTTAATTTAGGGGCTGTTAAAGAATGGGTCAAATGTCTGATATGTAGATTTTGCAAAGCTGAAGTCCATATGGAGCTAAAAAACCAGGCTCAGAAGAGGGGCAGAAATGCCTCATAGACCTCTTTGGCCTGATGACTTCAGTAGATTGACTGTAGTACTGAAATGCTGACATAGAGATTATGAAATTACAGTGACATTTGCTTCAGGAAGCAGTTGGTCTAAGGGCAGACATCCTGTGAAGTATCCTGTGTCTGACCATAGCTAACAGGGGCTGGCCTGTGGTGGAGCAGAGCAAAAGGGCAAGTGTGCAGTCATCCTTCCCAAAGTATACTCTTGCAGCAATCTGGGATTTAGGGACTAGAGCCAGAGATTATGGGTGTCCTTGCATGTAATGACTGGTGGTAAAGCATTGCTACATGAAGAGTTAATATATGATCCCTGTGAACAGTCACTGCTTTTCTTGTTTTCTTATTGTCTTCTCTTCCATGAAGGGATAAAGTAGCTGGGTTCTAGAGCATTCCTGCAAGGTGTAATAAGTTATGTGACACTGTGCCTACACAAGATTTATCTTTTGGCCAGTTCACAATTATTATCAAGTTCCTTTGGTCAGTATTTGGGCCTTTCTTCTCCTCTGAAGAAAGCTGAACTGTCGTTTTCCCCTTCTCTTTAACAGGCATTAATGTTCTGGGTAGTAGATAATTTTCTTATGAAGAAAGGGAAGACAAAAGCTAAACTTGAAGAAAAGGAAGCAGGACAAGATTCAAGAAACGGAAGTAAAGTCCGATACAGGAGAGCAGCATCGCATGAGGAGTCAGAGTCAGAAGTATGTAGAGTTAATTACTGCAATAATGCAATGTCAATCCAGTTCATCCCTCCTGATACTGATTTCATTGTAGTGCTGTCAACTTAGGTTGGATTTTCTGAGCATGTACCTCCTAGCATTGGGAGTTGAGAACCAGTTAAGGAAAAAGTCATTGTTGTACCACTCTGGCAGTTAATTTCTTTCCAACTGGGCAGGAAGACACAATAATATATGTAAATATCACAGGTGAGCTGTGTTGCAAGTGCTTTTAAACAGGGAATACAAAACTAATAGACAATTCTAATTCAAAGAGAGGTTAATAGCTTAAAGTGAGAGGGAGCTGGTCGGGGCAACTGACCTGATTTTCAAGAATTATTTATATAGTTGCCTTAGCATAATGTTATTCTAAATTACATTAAGTGAGCAGGGTTTAGTTCAGCTGAAGGATGGGTGGTTTCTTTGAAGGTGGGTTGGTTTAGCTTTAGTAAGGTAATGTGACTTTTCTGTGTGATAAACAGTGCTGTTTTATGGGGTTTGCCAGGTAATGTGACTGCTTTGTTACCAGTGTGGATCAGGAGCTTAAATATTCTCTCAAGCTGCCCCCCCGCCACTGCTCTGGGGGTGCAGGCATCACTCTTTGGGTTCAGAGTCAGTGGCTGTAGCGAGATTAATACACATCCATCTTTCTTCAAAATTTACTGGGTGTGCCATGATGTTTGATAGCCTGGCAGTCAATCCAAGTTGTGTTCTCTAAGCTCTTTCCTGAGCAAGTAATAAGGTATTTTGCAAGCGTTAAAAGAAAGAGCAGAAGTTAAAAAGTCGGAAGAAGGAGGAGTGTGAGTGCTCCATGTGCTCAGAAGCTGAAATTTGTTTTCAGATCCTTATTTCAGCAGATGATGAGATGGAGGAGTCGGACGCCGAGGAGGACCTGCGCAGACTGACCAACTTAAAGCCCATCAAGAAGAAGAAGCACCGCTTTGGTCTGCCCGTATGACACATTCCTCGGCCTGTGGACTTGCAGGTTTCATGGCAAACACTTCTGTCAGTGGGGTTTAATGTTGCAATTGCATCTCCCTTTTCCTACAAACTGACTCAGAAGCAAGGTCTACCAACAGAAGGCAAAGCAGTTGGAAGACTTCCAGTTCAGTTGCACTACAAACACACTGACCAATTATGCAAGAATGTCTCCTCATCACGTGTGGAAAAAGGAGAGTCCCTAAGGAGATTCCTGTGGGAGGGGTCAGAGAAGATCAGAGAGAACAGATACAGAATCTTTCACTTTTGGTTACTGATGGGACAGTGTAAGGAATTCTCAAAAAGGCGTCAGAGTTGACTAAGTTAAAGGAGTGTGTTTTATTACTAAAACTGGCTTTGCAGCATAATTCCTAGAGCAGAATAGTTTATGGTTACAAGCTGTAACTTAACGTTATTTTTTTAAGTACAAATGTTTACTTGCTACTGGGTACCTATGGAACTAATAGGTGGAACAAAGATTTTTTTCCAAGTCTTCTCAAATCTATTTGACTATTTTATATTTAAGTTATATTTTCATACAGTTGTATTTAAAGATTCTCTTTGTCAGATAAAAGGGTGCAGTTCCCTTTCTTGTGCAGAACAGGTCAAAAGATTTGTAGTGAAAATCTTATTTATCCTTGTGTCCTGATTTAAGACAAAGGGATTGCAAAGGGAAAAGCTCTCTGTCACTGCTGAAGTCACCAAATATCACTAAAAAAATGCAGTCCTATGTGTGCTCTTGACCACATAATTTGAAAATACCTTTTTCAGTAGGAGGTGGTGTTTGCATATTTAACAAATGTGCACTTTAGTGTATAACAAAAATCCATTGTGATAAGTTATTTGTGAAATGAGTATCTATGGATTACTCTAATTATTTCTGTTTCTGCAAGTCTCTTGTGCTTACCTCTCAAATGACCCAAAAGAAATGGAACATTTCTGATACTTTTCTATTATAGGCCCTGCGGTACAGGACTGGGATCTGATTGAAGCAGTTGTGCTACAATATTGCAAATACAATTCTACCCTTGTTTTTTGTTGGAAAAGCAATCTTCTACTTAATGTGCTTAACAGCAACAACAACAAAATTTCTCCTATTTCATTTCCATAAAGTCTCATTATCCTTCAGTAGTAAAAGAACAACCCTGAGGGGTACAATGCAGTTGTTACCACAACATTTCTGGGATTTTCAGTGTCTCTTCTGATAATTGAGAACATGTGATGATCTGAAACCTAGCAGACATGTTTTCAGTGACATCTTTTTGCTTTGCATATTTTCTGAATGATTGTTTCTGACAGCTTTCCTTGCTCAGCTGAACCTTGTACAGGACAAGGCGATGTGTCAAAGAGGTGACAACAGACCTTAAATGCAAATCTGTTGTAGTATCTGGACACCAGAAAAATTCCAAGCCTTAAACCAGTTTCATTGGAAAACTGCTCAGAACTTTTTAAGATTTTTTACATTTTTTTATATATTTACTAGGTCTTAATGTGATTTATTATCCAGACCACTTAACTGGGCCTTAGTAAATACTGAACTGTGCGCTCCCGTGCTTACTTTCACTATTCCAGCTCAGAGGAACATTTTACCAAACCCAAGGTTTTAGTTGAGCCACTGACCTTTGTTACTGTGCACTAAAACGTAAAAACTGCAATAAGTTACAGTGCTAGTGTTTCCTTTAGACTAAATCCAGAAACTAATGACAGTGGAAGCTTACCTGAGTTCTTTTGACACGGGGGTGGGGATGGGGAAGTGTCCCTAATCAGTGTTGCCTCTGGTTTGGGGGGTTTGGGGTTTTTTTATTGATTGTGTGACTTGTATTTCTCTTGACTATGACCACTGGGCGGGCGCAGATCTCCAAAAGCACAGTACTTCAATGAATTCATCACCAGAATACTCTCCTACAGCTCACTTTTCCAAAGGGATTTTAGAGCTAGGACTGGCTCTTGTCACAAAAGTCAGCATTAATTTTTTTAGCGTAGGATTAGTTGTGTTTCAGATAGTGAACTGAAGCTACTGACCACGTGCTGCGTCCCAGTGCAGAGCCGTGGCTGTCCTCGCCAGCTGAGATAACTGAGCAGCGCACACAAATTTAACTGTACGAGCTCACATCTTCTCTTCCTTTCCCTCCTCCAGTTACTGCAATTATCAAAATGATTCTAGTCTCATGTTTAGTCTGTGAAGTGTCAGTATAAAATTATGGCCTTAATCATGTAAAAAAATTTGTTTTGAGCAGACCTCAAGCTTATTGACCAAGTACAAAACAGTACAAAGCCCTACGGAGCAGTTTCTTGAAGGTGGTTATAGCAAAGGTTCTGAATGCCTAATTTTTTGTGTCTTAAGTGCTTAAATGTCACTTGATGTGAGGTCTAGATATGCCTAGCAAGATGATGTAGTAAAGCACTATGAGCCAAAGATACAGAAGTATTTTAAAAACCACAGTAGTAACAGGAGAAGCAACCTTCAGAGGGGAAAGCATTACTTTCTCTTCTAAGACAAGAATTTTATTCGGAATTTTAGCTAAATAATAAAATCTGGTTGTTTTTCTATACATTCTTTGTTATCAAGGTGAAAGAGATGGAAAATGTAAAATTGGCAGTTTTCCTCTCTGTAAGGTAAATTTGGAATTCTTGCAGTAATTACAAATAGGACAAGTGCTTTAGTCTGACAGGCTGGCTGAGAGGGAAGTGTGTGCCTAGTGCTTCACTATGTCTTACCACTCACTGAAATGCATTGGCAGTGCAGTCTGGAATGGACTTTTCATCAAGAGTTGATCCCGTAGTGAGACTGCAACATCACGTTTGCTTTATCCTCCAATTGTCACTCAGATTTCTGCCTGGCAAATGTACTTCAGGACAACTCATAGCAAAGGTTTCATTCGGGCTGTGCTTAGAAAATAGGATTCTGTTTAATGAAAATAAGCTATGTAGTGTATGCCAAAGTAAGAGGAAGGGATTGTAACTTAGAGAAGAGACACAGAAATATTGGTGGAGGTGGAATTTACCACGAGTGGTCAACCTAAATGTATTAACTGTTCCTAGTATCTGACCTGCGGCACATCTGCATAAACTTAAAACACTGCTGTTGTCTAATATGTGATTTCCAAGTTCTGGCTTCAATATGTTCAGGTCCCCTTGTCTTACTTTAAGTAGGTGAATGCTGTCTGTTAATGTTGCTAACTAAAATGTACTATAGCTTTTCTTCAGGGAAAACTCAGAAACTGAGTTGCAAATTAGAGCAATGCAAAGTGATCCCCTCTGGCAGGTGTCTGCTGCGATTCCTGCCGAGCCTGGGGAGGGGGGCCTGGGCTCTCCCGCTCTGCTCAGAGCTGAGCATCACAAGGAATCTCTGCCACTGTGCTTGACTAACCCGTGTTTGCAACTTTGCTGTGCTTTTTACAGGAGGAACCAGTAGTGAAAGCAAATAAATTCAGCCACATCAAGTCAGAGTACATCTACAGCATAGGCGTGCAAACTTTTTTAGGTGAAGTTTCCAGTTCAATTACTGAAAATGACTACTATGGTTTTACAAAGTAAAACTGCAGTATCTTTAAATAAGGGACTCTTTTGTAGGTGTTTTCGTCTTGCGTGGGTATCTGTCTCAACCTGAATGTGGGGTTTGTTTGTAAATTCAGAGTATAGCCAATGTGAGCAAAACCAACAGCTGTATTCTGCTGCCCTCTGTTTGGACCATATTGTTTAATCAGTGGTGTTACCTTAAACTTTTAAGGGTATCTGATGTAATTACATTGTATAATGGTTTACAATAAAGTTTGACTTATTACAGATTTGTACACTTGTTTTATACTTGTTCTGTTTCAAAGTGCCTGTGTTTCACTGTTTATAATGTGCTCTTGTGGGAAGCAGGGTTTGCTACTTGAGTTTAACTTCAACTCTAATTGTGCACACTGTTATGTTAATTTTAATTTCAGTATATTCATTTACCTTAATTGCAAGTCCCATTTGATCAGGAAGAGCCACTGTTCTCAAGTTTCAGATTTTGTTTACAAGTTTAGGAATCCTTGCAGGCTCCTCTCAGATGCATTCCCTGAGGAACGTTTTTTCCAGGCTGGAGCTGCACAGGATGGACCCAGTCCTGCCTCTGCAACTCCTCTATAACATTTGGCTATTATTTTCATACTTTCCACCTACCACATCCAAGCAGCCCCATACCCACTGCACCCTTACAGGGAATTCAGAGTATAATCTTCACTCTATCAAGTGTCAGTGCCCTGAGGGGTTCTGAGCACTTTCCTGGAGGAGAAGTCAAATTCACCCTGAGATTTGGAGACCACAGTGGCCACCGTGTGTACATTCACTAAATTCTCTGTGGTCATTTCCCTATTTTAGTTGGAGCCATTCCTCAGCAAAGGAGTTTTCCACAATTCCTATTGCAGTGGATGAGTAAAACTTGTATATTTAATAACCACTGTTGGATAAATGAGCCATCTGATTCCATTGTCATACATGTCCCATTTAACAGATCTCAGGACCTCAACCAGGTGAACAGGATTTCTACTCTAAAATGTAACTGTAGATTTAGGCTGGGTTCTTTGTGAGGAAAAGTAGCCCATAACCTGTGCAAGAAAATTGTTATGCCTGTTGCTGAGTGCTGGTTTAGGAGGTGTAATTGAAGAGAACAGAACTGCCCAGGATGTGCTTCCTGCCTCTCTAAGCACTTCACCTGCCCCACATGGCAAGCAAGGTTTGAGTGGTTTGATTTTGTTTGTATAAATTAAATTGCTGTGAAAGCACAACTCTGTTGCTTTTGAGTGAGGAATATGCAGTACCAATTAACTGAAGCAATTTTGAAAGCTGAAGGGAAAATAATAGTTCAGTGTCTTGAATTCTAAATATTTGCTTTAAACATGCAGAATGTTATTTTCCTATCATAATAGTCAAAATAGGGACACTTGTGGGACTGTAGAAAAACCTTCTAGTGGAGAAGTGTTACTTTGTACAATAGAAAAAAACCCTATTTTTTCTAGTCAATATTTTATTGTTCTGTTTTGTTGGCCTACTAAGGACACTGCTGCTCTGCAGGAACGCTTCCTCTGGTTACCAAGCCATGGGTTTAAAATAGAAAATCAACCTAAGGAATGGCTAAGGATGTAACATCCAAGTTGCTTCTTAGCCTACAAATAATTCCCCCAATAAAGGAGAAGATCTCAGGCCTGGAAAGAGTTCAGCTTAAAGGCAGATTGGGCACTGGGAGGTCTGGGGAGTGGTTCACAGCCAACAGGTCCCACAGTCCTGCTGGTACAGTGCTAGAGCTGTGGTTTGATGGCATGTTTTCATAGTGAAAACCAAATTCTTTGTGACCTCTTGTGCTTCTCTGTACCCTAAAAGCACTGGCAGAGCTGAGGAAAAGGCCGGGGCAGATTTCTACCACTACAGCAGTTGATCTCTCTGGTGGAAGGTGTTTGGAGGTCTGCCATGGCTGCCCTTCTTACATTAACCCACCTGGCTGGAGCCTTCAGTCTTTGTAGGTATTGAGTGCAGTCACAGAAACTGATTTTTTTTTTTTTTGCATGATGTAGAGATTTAATGAAAAAAAACCAAAAGGGACACAACTTCCCACTCAAACCTAGCCCAATAATGAAAAATAAATCCATACTCAGAAGTGGCAGGGCTTTACTTAATTAAAAAATTGTTTAGAGGACAAATATTAAAAGTTCCAGGAAAGGTTTTGCTACTGTCAGCATGTGCAGTGGGGAGCACCGCTCCTGGGAGTTTTTCTGTGTCTGAGTGAGCTGTTCCTCTATAGGTGTGAAATGGTTAAACTTGCTAATAGTGCTGGAAGTAGAAAGTGATTTTACTCTCTCAGTTGTGTAAGAGCTGGCACCGGAGCATGATCAGTGATAGAGCTGTAAGGGTAAAACCATACCTTACTTTATTAAACTCTCCAAAAGACACAGAATTTCTTCTGTTAAAGGAAGTGCAAAAGTGGTTCAGGGCACAGTTACGCTTCGGACGTCAGGTTTATATCTTCTTTAGAGAACACGTATTTTGTTATGCTGGGAAAGCAATACCCGCTCTTTTTCTCCCTCCCTCCCCCAAGAGGATTCAGAGTCAATTTTGTGTCCATAACAATATTTTGCCTTTTAAAGTTATAAGCAGAGCCCCAGCGGACTCCCCGGGAAGTTTTTGGAGGGAGCTTTCCCGCGCGGCGCTGCGGCAGCTGCCGGCCCCCGTCAGCCCAGCGCGGTGAATGCTGCACGCCCGAGTCATCGCCAGGAATAAACCTCCCGAGGGCAACAGCCTCCCTCAACCTGAATCATCCCGGGCGCTGCTTTGGGAAGATGACCCGGCTCATGACTTCACTCCGATGCTCTATATAAGTCCGGGAAAACAACAGGCGCTCGCAGAGCTCACGGGCTGGATTTAATCAAAGCCGGGGACGACCTGGGAGGGATTTCAGCGAGGGAGCACCGCAGTTATGTCACAGGTACGGGGACATCTGTGCGCTGCCTGCCCTCGGAGCAGCGCCTGCCAAACCTGACACCGGTTTGGATGCTTTGCTTGGAAAAGCTTAATTAGCGAGTTCTCGTTAACCAGTGAGGTCAGCTTTTCTGCTCTGTGACTTGTGGGATTAAAATATTTTAACAAGTACATTCTTAAGGATGGGTTATTTGGTGAAGATGGAAAGCAGCTGCTCTCTACATGGTTAATAAATTTGGCTTTAAAATATTCTGGTTTACCTTTAATATTTTTCTTTGTGTAGAAAGGGAAAATCATTTCCTCTGCTCTGCTTTGGGATGTTTCACAGAAGGAGGAATCTCTGCCTTTCCAACACACTTTCTCAGACAGTGATTCTGAAATTGTGTTTTGAAAAGAGGTGACTGTGCTAAAATGTCACTGTGTAAAGCCTAATTATTAACATGCTGGAGAAAAGAGTATGACTGAAAATTTTAACTGTTGGGATCCTATATTTGAGACTGGAATTTTGTATAAAATGAACACTTTTAAGTTCATTTCATAAGTAATGGTTTGTCTTTAACATGTTCCCCGATAGTCAGTGTTTCAAAGTGCTCTTGAAATGAGCTCAGAAATGTAGAGATTTCAGATAAATATTACATTGCAACACAAGCTGCATGTGCCTGGCAGAGCTCTCCTCAGCAAGACAGTTCTGCAGGATTGGGATGGAGAGCAGGAGCACAGACAGAAGAGGAGAGCACAGTTCTTCAGCCACAGAGAGTAACTCAGTTCAGCTGATTTTCTCTACTCCAAAGAAAATGGGACTTAAAACCCAGTTGAATGTGTTGTAAAGCAGCACTTTTTGACTTGTGACAGGAGGAGATAAAGCACAGACCGCACGCCTGTGCCAGCTGGGAATGGCTCCTGGCAAACCCTGCTCACAGATTCTGGGAGCAATTGGCAGCTGCTGGCCAGGGCTCACCGTAACCTCTCTGTGCACCAGCTTTGCTCTTCAGCTGGGGCCCACTAATCCTCAGCAACTGTCCTGCTGGAAAATCCTCCTGTGATCAAAGCATGAGACAGTTTATTTTAAAGTAACTGGGTGACATTCAAGAGCTCTGCTCAGCCTGGCTGTATCCTTGTGCATCTCAAGTGCCACCTTTCCTCACCTTGTCCCCAAGAATTCCCTTGTCCCAGTGGGAAGAAGCCTCACAGTTACTGTCTGTTGCCAATAATGGGCGGAAGACCTTTGCAGATTTCACATTTCTGTTAATAAAGCAAGGGGCTTTTTCCCTTCCTGGGAAGGGCATGGGCATCAGGGACTCTTCCCATCATGTGCCAGTTGTCATTACAGAAGGACAGGTGACTCCCTGGCTGTGGGGATGTTTGGTTCACCAGCTGAACAATCATTCACGAGGTGGTGTGAATTTTGAAGAGTTTGCTACCACCCTTTCCCCTCGCTTGCTTTGGCTACTCATGAGTGTTTTCCCCAGAGATGTAGTAAATGTTTTGTTTCCCACAACACATTGAAGTGGGTTTGACAGTGAGCTATTCTGAGCGTTCCCAGGAATTTGCAGCAGGCAGAAAACGTGCTGCAGGCTGCAGTGGAGCCAGCCCATCCGACCAAGAGCCAGCCATGCATGCCCTGTCTCTGCAAGCTCCCTGGGACTCGCTGCTCCAGCCATTTATAGGCCTTGAGGGATTTGTTTCCCTCCACAACTCTTTTTAGCCTCACAGGCAGTGCCTGGAAGTGCCTGAGTGGGCTCCACCACTGCCAGAATCCAAATATCAGAAGCTCTGTGTATGTAGCGATGGTCAGAGAAGTTTCATGTTGATGTTTCAGTGTGTAAATCTATTAGAGTTGGAGTGTGGGGGTTGTCTGTTCTTCTTAATCATATCCCTGTGCCCCTGAATCTTGCTGAGGCCTGCCTGGGGGACATTGAAAATTTGTCCATGAAATAATAAACTGAAAGGGGAATGCTAATGGTGTTGGCTGCTGCAGAGTGGGGTTGTGTCTGACTGTGGAGTGCTAATTTAAAGATAGGGATAGGCTAATATGAAACAATGTTATCCCTGTTTCCTCGTAGTGGGATAAACTGTAAACAGATTAGTACTTGGCTGTTGCAGTGCACCACCTGATGATGCATCTGCTTCTGTATTAGATTTCCTTCTCCTTCTTTGAGTTCCATTCCAAGGCTTAAGATGGGTTCAGTAGAGAGCCCTGTTGAGTGCTCAGATGCTTTTGTTCCTTAAATTTAAGTTTATTAACTATGGGTCAAGTGTTTATTCCAAGAAAAGCAAGTCCAGAGTCAGAATCTCTCTGACCAGTTTCCCAAGGAAATAGTAAGTGGACTTAGGCACAAGCCCAATTTAGTAATAAAGTGATTTTTCCTTTCCAAATATTGGACAGGTTCTTGAATTACTAATCAGTCCTTGCAGAATGAGCAGGCAGGGCTGGACAGAGAAAATCTAAGAATAAATTTTTTATTTTTTTTTTAAACTAAGCAGTCCATTGCTCTTTCAAAGGCTGTACAATAAAAAGACAATTTCAGAACAGTAAAAATGGTAGCAGATTTTGGGAAGGGCAGTGAAATTGTGATTATGCAAAGATCTGAAGTAGCTGAGTATGTAATATCAGAACTGAAATAGGTAAAATATTGTATTAGCAACTCCGCATGTTGTAGTCTTTGGATTGAGGCAGCTTTGTTCCCTGTGCTTCAAACACAAAATACTGATGTGTGGGTCTGTTTCTTAGCCAGCCCCTGTGAAAAAGAAGCGTCCTCCAGTGAAGGAAGAAGACCTCAAAGGAGCCAGAGGAAACCTTGCCAAAAACCAGGAAATTAAATCCAAAACCTACCAAGTGATGAGGCAGTGTGGTAAGTCTCCTTGATTGGAAGCAATTAAGCAGAGTCAAACATTGACTTAATTGCCCTTTTCAAGTGAAAGGGTCACACTGGAACAGCAGCCTGCTGTTCATCTGATGGACAGATGAAATATTTATCAAATATGTGTGTATATATTTCAGCAGCACTAGTTTTACTCCCCAAATTTGGGTGGTACTTCACTGATTGTCTCTCCTGGTTTTCTTTACCAAGAACAAATGGGCTCCGCAGCACCTTCCGTATTCAGCCGGGCTCGCACAGGGGGTGAAACAGTCTTTGAGAAACCGAAGGATGAGCCAGCCAAGAGCGTCTTTGGCTGACAGTGGAGCTGGATGTGCCTCACCCAAATGATTGTTGTAACATTTTTCAAAATTTCTGTTCCTTACACCAAGTCACTGTAGACTCAAGTAGCTGATTTCCACTGTAAGTCCTTAAGTAGGGAATATACTCACGTCAAAGAGTAAAATTTCCATGTTCATTTTTATTACATGCTTTCTTTCTATGTATTGGACAATGTTTGCTATAATTGTTTAATAAAAAAAGGTTGTTGGACTCAGCTTGGTGCACTGTGGTGACTCATTTCAGTCTGGGCTCAGATTAATTCCATGGGCACTTTGGCACTACAGGCGATCTGTCAAACGCAAAGAACAGACACCCTGATGACAGTCTCGGTGTCAGTGCAATTTCTTCACACCATGCCCTCACCAGGAGGGAGCTGAGGAGGAGCTGATCAAAGCGGCAGCGCAGAAACCTGGAGATTTCACCCAGATTAGTTGCCTACAGCGGCACTTTGGAGAGGGCCCTCAGGGTGGCGGCGTGGGACAGGGTGGTGGCTCTCCCCTCACGGTTTCCCGCTCTCGGCTCTCCCCTCACGGTTTCCCGCTCTCGGCTCTCCCCTCACGGTTTCCCTCTCTCCGCTCTCCCCTCACAGTTGTCCTCACGGTTTCCCGCTCTCTGCTCTCCCCTCACAGTTCGCCCTCACGGTTTCCCGCTCTCTGCTCTCCCCTCACAGTTCGCCCTCACGGTTTCCCGCTCTCGGCTCTCCCCTCATAGTTCCCCCTCACAGTTTCTCCCTCATGGCTCCCCCCTTCACAGTTCCCCCTCACATCTCTCCTCTCATACCCCTCAGGGCAGCAATGCCATGATTTCCCTCCATGCAGCTCAGGTGGGAGGGCAGAGGCCCGGCTCTCAGAGCACCCCAGCACCGAGGGAGGGATTTCAGCTGGAGCCCCGGTGGCTTTTTCCTCCTGTCCGAAAGACCCAGCCACCATGTCCCACCTGACCATGGAGATGAGAATCGAGTGTCTGTACAACATGCTGAGGGAGAGCTGTTTTTTTCAATGCTGTTTTCTTCTTGATTTGCTGCATTAAACATCAAATTTTTCTCCCAAACCCCAGAATGTTTCCCCTCTGCTGGATATTTGTGCTAAAACACAGAGGAACCTCTGTGGGTACCTGCCATGTTTTCCACACACCCTGAGTCTCTGCAGCATGTCTGGAGATGGTAAGGTAGGTGCCACCTTTGTTTGAGAAATTACTTTTATTTTACACAGGCTAGACCTGATAAAGAGGTAAAAGTGATGCCGAAGTTCTCTGTGCACCATGTATCATATTTGGCTTTTGTGTCTCAAACACTTGACAAATAAAATGTGACAATGTCCACACAGATCCCAGAGAGGCTGTGGAGAGGAACTCTCATATGGCAGCAGCAAATCCTTTGGTTTTGAAGGGAAAGCTTCCTTAAAGATATTGCTGGTGCTTGCCCTGGTTTTTTTCACTTAAAAAGATTTATTATTTGCAGCCCAGACCTTGCCTCCTCACTGCAGCAGGCACAATTTCTGTATGGAGAACAGGCTCCTCACAGGTATGTTGGCAGAGCCTTTTCCCAAGGAAGATCCTTCCAGAGCATGAAAAAAGTCATGATGGAAAAAATTCCTGCCCTGATAACATTGGAGCTGCCTTTGCTTTGCCCCTCCTTAATTAACCTGTGATGAGAAGTTGGCAGGAGGTTGTTCAATAGTTATAAAAACAGTGGAGAGGCACAAGTGGGGAAAAATGTTGTTCCTTTCTTTTGTGCAGTACAAGGGCCTGACCTGCAGGTTTGCAGGTGGGGTAGCAGGACAGGAGGGTGCTGTATTTCAGACCCTGCTTTGGATACGTTGGTGCTGATTTAGCAAAGCACAGAAACCTCTGTGCCACACACAGATTCGACAGGGAAGCCAAGTAAGGTATCTGCTAGAAAGATGGGATTTGACAAACAGCTCTATTTCCAGGATGTTGTCAAGTTCAATTGCTTGTGCTGCTTCCAAGTGTGACAATAAGGACTGGGGATATTTTTTAAGTTTTCCTGTCTTTTAGTGTGGACCTCATCTAAAAAATGAGAGGGGCAGAGCTGACACTGCAGCCTAAATCTGGGCAGTGAAAGCAGCTCTTTAACATCCATGTGATTTTATATGTGGGCATTAGAAAACTGATGACAGATCCACTTAATTAAAGCTTTGGCTCTTGCAACTCTTAGGCTACTAAGTGTCTAATCCTGTGTATTTTAAGGGATTAAAGCATTACACGAGTTGTAGAAGTTAATCAAATGTATAGCAGTTTAATTTTTTGCCTTTTAAAATATATATTTACATGTCCTGTGATAAATGATGTGGTATTTGCAAGTGGTATAAACAGTCTGCCTGTGAGGAATGAAGTTTATTTTTTAAAAGAGTTACTTAAAGCACAAGCCTTGTAAGACCAGGCTGTGCTTAGCACATTCTTTGTAGTGAACTTGTAAATGTCTGGTAAGTAATAAATTATTGAGCTCTGCTTTAGTGTCTCCTTGCAACTCCGAGGCCACTAGAAGCTTGCTCTCCACACGGACACTTTGTAATTTAGGCATGAAGCAAACACAAATGCTTTTATTTCCAAAGGATCTTTGTGTTAACTTATGACAATGAATGGCATTACCTACCAAGGATCATGGCTGGTCAGAAGAAGCACAGGGAGTGTTTCACAGCTGCTGTTCTGTACCTCTCGTGGGCCAGTTGTGCAGGGAGGCACAAAGGTTGAGAAAGCCACCAGCTGTAATATCTCGTGTGAATGTTGCCTGTCCTGGCAATCTCCAAATCTCTGGAGTGTTTGTGATAATGTTAAGGATGTGCCCTTTCAAGTTATTACTGTGGAATACGGTAGAGTCCTGCAGCTTGTTGCAGATGAAGTCATCTGGCTGAGGGATTTCATGTGACATGGTGAAATCTAATTTTAAAAACAAGACAACAGGGATTTCTTAATTTTATGTGTTAGGAAACATTAAAATTCTAAAGTTTAACAGCAAAGATCTGTTGGAAAAATAAGCATTAACCAAGTCCAAGTTTTACCTGTGTTTAATGGGTAAATATTAAATTTCTGTGTCTCTTCAAAGTCTACATGCTCTCCCCAAGTACAAGTTACTCATTAACTGATTAAGATAAATAGAGATTTCATCTGAAAATTTGGTTTTTCCAAAATGGAGCAGAGAACATTGCTTGCATTGATGGTCTTTTCCTCACTCATAGTATTTGCAGAAACTATTGATCAGAAGGTATTTGCTCTATTTTTATTATCAATATCTCATTTGCTCATTTGGTGATGTGGTGGTATCGCCGTACCTGGCCAGGTAATGCAGGTAACTCCTCTGGTAACCACCTCCTGGGGAGACTTGGGTGGACTGTGTTGAGATTTTAGAGCTTTGGGTCCTTTTAAGGTCTTTTTGGTTTTTTGTTTGGGCTGTTATAGTACAAATGTAGCAGGAGGAATTTGCAGATGTGTCTGATTGTGCTCTTCCTCCAGGGTGTAAGATATTGAATCTGAGAGATCAGTAGCTCTGCCTTGGCCACCAGATAAGGTTTGGATCTTGACACAGAATTAAGCAAGCACTATGCAGTGACAGGAGTTTTCTGACGGGTGTTTAAGAATATATATGAAATGGAAAAGAGGGAAGTAGGAAGTCAATTGCACTGTCTGGAGGAGCAAACTGTGTTTTGTACCATCATGGGGTACATGTGACTGGTGGCATTGTAAAGACATCAATACTAGAGAAGAAGAGGAAGCTTTAGGTCAGAAGGTTTCTCTGTCCATTGTGCCTATTCAGAAAAGTGTGAAATGGAACCTAAATGCCAGCAAGTGTTGGGAGGCAGGGCCAGGCCTTGTGGCTGCTGCAGGGGCAGCTGAAAGCTCTGCAGGAAGCCATGGATGAGGTGTATGGGCCCACAGGCCCTCTGCCTTTGGGTACATGCCTGGGACTGGTCCTCTCTGCTTCTTTCACCAGGGGCACAGCAAAGCTCCTCCCCATGCTCCATCCCACTGACCCCTGGTTTGTGCTGGCCACAGCCTAAAATGCTGCTGGGGCTGGGCAAGTACAGGAGATGCAGGTCCTCCTCCCTGCAGCATCCCTTGGGCACGTGGCAGTGGAGTAGATTCTGCACCGGGTAAATTCTGCACAGGACAAGCTCCTCCTATGTTGGACGGATCCTCAGTGGGCAGCAATGGCCACCATGTGCCTACACTGCCCCAGTGAGACACAGCTTGGGGCTTGGTGCCCCTTTGGCAAAACCTCACTCTGAATGTGCCATGGGCAGGTTTGAGTATGGCAGGGCAGCAAACTTTTGAATTTCAGCCAGTGTCCTAACTGAGAAGAGGCCACTGGATGCTATTAATTGGCAAGCAAAGGAGATTAATTATCAAAATAGCTAAAGATCAATTAGCCATGCAAAAGACTTGGCTGGAAAAGTAAAAACAGAAGTGCAATGATATGCTCTGTTGCTGAACTTTTTTATTTTAATCAGCTATTGGTCTGTTGTGAGGCTGGTGATGCCCAGATCAACCTTTCTTAGTGCCACTGCTGGAGCATGGGTAGGACCTTTGGAGAGACATCCCAAATGCAAAAGGAGGTGTCCGTGTAGGCAGGTGCTTCAGGTGATTCTCAGTCCAGCCACCCTCTGGGGTGTTCCCAGGCAGCTCTAGAATGGTGCCTTCCTCCTTTGGGCATCAGGGGCCCTGGAAGAACCAGACCAGGAGAAACATGAGTGCTCAAAGGGCATCTCTGCTTGTGCAACCAGTGAGGGGTTATGAGGCCCATGCGGGGTTTGAAACCTGCTAAACATCCTGTGGGACACAAGGTACCAACCTGGAAAACAGGCAACAGTCAACAGCTCAGAGAGCAAATAGACAGTCACACAAAAAACAGGGCCCTTCCTTGGGTCAGGCATAAAGAGGCTTCTGATCTTCCTGAGGTAAATCTTGGGCAATGCACTGGGCCGATGCAGCAGCAGCTTCACTGCACCCAAAGGAGAGGAAAAGGTTCAACAGAAGCTTCTGTGGAACAGCAAAATGCAGATGTAGCTGCAGGTTTTGCATAGGACAGTGGTTGTGGCTGCAGAGAAGGGAATAAGCAGACTGGTCCAGAACAATCCCATCCCCAGTTCCAGCCAGGCTGTCTAACAGTTCATTCCTTCATCAGACTTTTCCAATAGCATCATCCAGTTAAGGATGGCCTGGGAGCAAAAGCTGGACATTTCTGTCTCAGTCTGTTAATTTTTTTCCAGCCTGCTGTTGAAATCTACAGCCTCCATGTGGACTGCAAGGTCACATCACGATTTGCTCACACTGTCATCACCAGCAGAATTGTCAACCGAGCCAACGCGTCCCGAGAGGCCACCTTTGAAGTGGAGTTACCCAAGACAGCCTTCATCACCAACTTCTCCATGTAGGACCAGTCCTCACCTGCAGTGTGAAGGAGGCAGTTCTGGGGGGGCATTCATCTTTCTGCTCAGGAGCTGCTGGGCAAAGAGCACAAAGAGGGTCCTCTACAAAATTGCTCTGTGGAGCAAAGTAGTAGGCAGCCAAGTAGAAAAGAGGTGCCCAGGGCCAGGCTGCCTGCTGCACAGGGTGGGTGACAGACGTGCTCAGTGGTGGTGTTTTCCTGCTCCAGCTTCCTCAAGACTCTGCAAGGACAAGGGTTGTGTTGTGGTGGTGGCTCCTGGCATCCTCCTGGCTGGGAAGGGATTTGGGAGCCAAACAACATCCCTTGCTTATGCCCAAAGAGCCACAAAAAACATTCTGTTGAGTTTCTTTTCCCAGTGCATTCCTTCTAATATTAGTTAATTTTTATGGAAACCAAACAGGTCCNCATTCCTGTTTAGCATTGCCCTAGGACTCGCTGTCATAGAATCACTGAATCACAGATCACAGAATGTTCTAGAAAGGGATCTACAAGGATCATCAAGTCCAACTCTTAAATGAATGGTCCATAGAGGGATTGAACCCACAACTTTGGTGTTACGAGCACCATGCTCTGACCAACTGAGCTGATCTCAGGGTCAAAGATCCTTAAAGATCATCAAGTTCCAACNTCGATGGTGAAGTATACTCAGGAATAATAAAGGAGAAAGCTGCTGCTCAAAACGAGTATGACACGGCAGTCTCGCAAGGGCAGAGCGCCGGCCTCGTCAAGTATGTTGCCATTCTGAGTAAGGCTGCTCCAACACCCCTCCTTGGCTTCCTCTTTGGCTGGGGGCAGATTAAACTCTGGAGATAGCCACATTTTAGTGGGGACACATGTGAAAATCAGTCTTGGATTCTTGGTAGGAGGGACAGTGTGTATTTGTGTGTGTNCGGCTCCCTGTCATTCAAGAGCACCTTGCCGTGCTGAGATGATGCTCAGTGTGGAGTCTACTTCCCCACAAGCACAAAGGACCATGGCACTTGAGCAGATATTGCAGTTTCAGGGTGTATTTAATCTGTGCTTCACAGATATTCAGTCTGAAGCATACAGGGGTTTCTGTTCCATTTCTCAGCTTGCACCCACTGATGGCACATCAATGTAATGTATGTGACTTAACAGCACCTGCAATGTAAAAGCTCCTCTCTACGACAAACAACATTTACTGCTGCTCTTTTTTTAAATTTATCCCATGTGGCCCTTTGGCCTTTATTTTGCACACTTCGCAAACTCTGGTCATCACAATGAAACCTTCCCTGCCAGAGGTAAATCTCTGTTCTTCCCCCAGAATTACAGACAGAAAGCTGGAGCAGTTCCACGTGTCCGTCAGCATCGCTGCTGCCAGCAAAGTCACTTTCGTGCTGACCTACGAGGAGCTGCTGAAGCGGCAGCTGGGGAAGTATGAGCTGCTCATTAAGGTCCGGCCCAAGCAGCTCGTTAAGCACTTCCAGGTGAGGTCCTGGGGAGGGCTGAGTAGGGAGCAGTGCCTGGGTTTTGGCACAGCCATGTTCCCTCTGAGATGCTGATGCTGACTTCTTCTCCACTGTCAGATTGATGTGCACATCTTCGAGCCCCAGGGCATTCGCTTCTTGGAGACAGACAGCACATTCATGACAAACGAGTTAACTGAGGCACTCACCAAAGTGCAGAATGAAACCAAGGTAAAGCAGCAGCTACCAGAGGTTACTGCCAGTGGCAGCTCTAAGTTATATTGCTTTAAATCTTTCCTTCTGATTGCTTTGCAGGCTCATATTTTATTTAAGCCAACTGTAGATCAACAGAAGAAAAATTCTGAACTTGATGAAACGCTCCTCAGTGGTGATTTTGTTGTGCGTTATGATGTTAAGAGAGAAACAACTGCAGGTGATATACAGGTAAAAAAGAAATAGAAACGAAAATGCTTTCAGATCACAGATAAGTCTGAATGTGAATGCAATCAGCAAAACAGCAACATTTGCTTTGAAACACCAAGAAAGACAGAAAAAGCTCTTTCCATTAATCCAGGGCCAGCAGGAACTGAGGGTGATATTTGGTCAATTCCCAGAGACACCAGGTATATTGCAAAAACACATCACTCAGGGAAAACAATCAATCTTTCAAATTTTATTCAAATACCAAATCTATATCAGTATTCCACAGATGTCTCTTTATACTCTTTTTTATTATTATTTTGGCTCCTCTAAAGTGTATTTGTGGCTTCTTGTAAATGAAGTTTAGAGGAATGTGATTTATATTACTTAAAATGGTGCTTGGTCTCAGTGTTTTTTGCAGTAACTGAGGCATAACTAAATACAGCAAGAACTTAACAAATATTTATGAGCCAATGCATATTCTAGGGCATAAAATACAGTATTTTCCATATAATTTCACTAATGAAGTATACACAGGTGTGCTAAAAGGTGGCAGACACAGTCATTCAGCAGAGATGTGTTCATGATAAAGAGGTAATGTGATATACAATGATAATATGCATGTATCATACATATGGCACTGAGGTGTCTAATATATATGAATGTATGCATGTTGCTCTCTTGTAATTTTCTTTCTACAGACAGCCTTGCTTCCAGCTAGGAAATACATTTTACTTTCTTTAATTTAAGTTCTTTGATTTGGGCTTATTGAGAAGAGCAGAATGCTGAGCATGTTCCCCACTTCCTGCCATGCCAGAATGTTAAGATTTATTCTTTATTTCTTCAGATGTACTTTTATAGTTGATTTCACATTTTGTATTTCAGATTGTCAATGGGTATTTTGTCCATTACTTTGCACCCCAAGAAATGCCTGTGTTTCCCAAAAATGTCATCTTTGTTATAGACCGAAGTGGCTCCATGACAGGCAGAAAAATTGAACAGGTAACTTCCCTCAAATCATGACCTCTGTTAGCAGTAGGCACACACCCCCCAGCCTTCTGAAGAAGCAACTGGGAATTTCTCATTGGAAACACACACTGGTTTTGTACACAGCAAAATGTTCAGACCTATAGAAATGCTTGAAAATACATATGCACAGATTGAAGTTATTAAAGAGCAACTCTTGTTTGACACAGCTATTTTCATGGTTACTAAACACTGAGGCAGAGGGAGATTCTGTATCTTTGCAGAATGTTTTGTGCTTATTTTTTTTAATGAAGCTTAGAGAGCTAATTTACCTGTTATCTGTTTTATGTTTATTGATGACTGATGTATGTAGTTCTGCTTGAGAGCAAAAAAGCCCCTACAGCCCTCATAGGTGGGTTTTTTGTGTGTGTAAGTTAAGTGAATTGTCTGTTTCTGATGGTCTCAACCTAAAACGTACCATTAGGGTTTAGTAAAGGCATTGGGCTGCATCTGGAACAGAGCTGTACAGGATCCCCTTATTACACTGCAATTTCAATCCCAGTTCTGGCAAAGAAGTGGAATAATCAAAGGGATTCTTTTCTCCTTGGAACAGACAAAGGATGCCCTGTTGAAGATTTTGCAGGACCTCCGCCCAGAAGATCATTTCAGCTTAATCACCTTCAACAACAAAGTGGTGGAGTGGAAGAGCTCTTTGCTGCCAGCCACTGAGAAGAACGTGGCCAGTGCTGCAGCACTGGTGCAGACTCTCACTGCCAGGGGAGGTACACATGTTCATAGACACAAACCTGCACCCTGTGGAATGAATTGCTTAGAAAATTATTATTTTTATTAGTTATATAGTGACCCAGAGCTACCACCAGTGCTTACAAAGTAAGTCAGTTTTTAAGACTTACCAGTGATGAGTGGGAAAGAAAGCCTGTGAGTGGACAGACTGGTGGCTACATTATGAGATAGATATTTAATATATATAAGAGATGCTTACAGCACATCTGTGAAGCATACAAGCCATAAAACTTTGTTTCCAGTTTTTATCACAGAGACAATTGGAAAATTCCCTGATAGTACATTTTTTTCTACAGAAAAATGGCAATTCACTCAACATTTGACAGCAATTTGCTGATTTTTTTTCTTTTTATATCAAGTGTTCCCCCCCCCCTTGTAAAAAAAAACCAACAAAACACAACCAAAGTTATACTCCCTTGTAAGCCATGCAACAGAAATAAAACAGGCAAAACAGACATGGGGCATTTCAGTTGCTGCATCAGTGTGCTTAGTGTTGTTATTTAGTTTTAAGCACATCTCAAGGGCTCTGTCTCCCTTTAATATTACATTGTGAGTATTAACAGAAGTTTCCTTACCCCAGGCACTAACACCAATAAACCCACCCATGTTCAGCTCTTTTCTCTGAGTTCTTTTATAAGGCAGGGGAATTTTTCTTAAATGTAGGTTAACAGATGACAGTGTGTTTACTTAAGTGCTTTTTAATGGCTCTAGACATGTTTGTATTTCCCATGATATATGTGTGGAAAATGGTCCCAAAAGAATACTCCAGCATTGCCATTGCAATATAACACCCGGTAATTAAGTCCAGTAGGCTAAGTCCATAATTCCTCCTTTCTCAGAAGGATTACTTCCTGCAGAAAACTTTAAACAAGTCTGCAGGGCCTCTGCAGATGAAGGGCAGCGATCTCTGCAGATGATTCTCCTGTTTAGGTGAGCAGTGCCTCCTTTCTCACTGCAGGCACAAACATCAGTGGTGCCCTGCTGACTGCCGTGGGCATGCTGGAGAAAGCCGAGGAGCTGCCAGAGCGCAGCATCTCCATGATTATTTTGCTGACAGATGGCCAGCCCACTTCTGGTGAGTGAATGCTAAGTTCTCCCTCTCCTGGGGTTTTTGGTCTTTTACACTTGCATCCCAATATTGATAGACCTAGCCAGTGTTTTAGAAGAGCTTTGAGCTACTGCTGGATCTGGAGGGGAGGATTATGAGAGGGCTCTGCTGAGGGCTATGGGGAGTGATGGCAGAGCCTGCCTGTGACTGCACATCCTTTAGCTGGGAATTTTTTCGCTGCAGGCTGTTGGCTTCCCAGTTTATAAACTCATGGGAACTGGAGATACTTCAGGCACAGCTGAAATAGAAAAGTGAAATACCTAGAGACCAAACACGGACATTTTGCGGGTACTCTGTACAGTCCTATGTGAGAGATATCACTTGTGCTTCTTTACCCTCCATGCCTCAAACTTGAGATATTTTCAAGGTCCTTCTTGTTCTTCATTCTTTTCCATGTCTTAATTAGTGATCAGCTGTGACAGCACAAACCAAAGGATTGAGATTGAAATATCAGGTGAAATAAGCAAAAACTCCCAGTGCAATGGCACAAACTCCCTTGTCCTGAACAGGGATGTGTCTTAGTTTTGTGTAGCACCACCATCACTCCAAGGCCAGCAATATTAATTCATCTGAAGGCCCTTAATAAGACCAGTCTACCTTTTAAATTGAGTGAGCCATTCTGCTTTGGGGTTTGTTGATTTTATGTGGGTTTTTTAATAAAATTCAGCTCACAGTGCTGCCTCTCCAGCACAGCCACAGAGAGTCTCCAGTGCTCCCCACACCCAGCAGTTAGAAATTAGGCCAGGGTGGAATGTCAGGCATTACTGCATACACTGCCTTCCTTAGCAAAGTAGTTGAAGGGGAAAAATCTGAGCTGCAATTATCCCATGATATAGCTACAGGCAGTGACAGTTTCTGCCTGGAAATGCTGATGGAGAAGCTCTCCATACACACCATCAGCAGCTCTTCAAATGAGGTAAGACAAGGATATGAAAACCTTTTCTCTCTGTCACACAAAGGAGCTGTGAGAGAAGCATGGCTGAGTTCATTGGCAGTTTGTTGGAATTGCACCATTAACCAATCCATTCTTCTCTGAACTGACACACATAATTTTTATGGATGATACTTGTCTTTTGAATGCTTGATGAAGTGTATCCATCTCTCGTGTTGTTAACTTGTAGTGTGTGTCTCTGCTGCACTAAAACCCTCCTCTGGCCCTGTAATCCTATAAAATATTTTGCACTTAGCCATGACAACATCAGTAGAACCTAGTAAAAGTCATTAAGGGGGAGAATCACGTTCTGACACTCCATATGCAGAGTCGTGTTTCATTTCCAATTCAATTACCAGCATTCTATTCCATATCTTTTTAGTATTTTATACTGAATTATTTTGAAAAACTTCAGGCAGAATTTTCCATTAACCTGCTGTGGTCTTTTTGCACTTGAAAAGACCCAAACCCACAACGGTGTTTTTGTTTCATTTACAGGTGAGAAAAATGTGGAAGTAATTCAAGAAAACGTTCAGAAAGCAATCAATGGGAATTATGCTCTTTTCTGCCTTGGCTTTGGGTTTGATGTCAGTTATAAATTCCTGGAAAAAATGGCACTGAGCAATGGGGGAATAGCACGGCGTATCTATGAAAATGCTGATGCAGCCCTGCAGCTCCAGGTCAGGAGTAAGGAATGTACCAGAAAAACCATCTATCAGCTACAGCTGAGAGTCCTGGCAGCAAAATCACAGATTTTCTGAGATGAAATGTTGGGTTCAAGTTTACCTGTTACATTAGGGGAGGGAGGAAAGCAATTTTGGGGTATCTGAGGGTTTGTACCCTCCATGTATCCATGACTCAAAGTCCTCAAATCAGCCACATTCAGACAAACTGGGAAACTCACACATTTCTGTACTGTAAAAAGACAAATTGTCCAGGGGAAGTGGACAATTTCTGAGTTTGCAGTAGTCTTGCACTACCAAAGAAAAAGCTTTTTAAGGGGGTTTTAGACATTCAACATATTGCTTTGCAAAATTTGCTGTCATTTGTATGTGTTCTCTGTCTCACTGCTTCTCTTTAGGGCTTTTATCAAGAAGTGGCTACCCCAACATTAATGCAAATTGAAATGCAGTATCCAGAAAATTCCATTGAAGGATTAACCAAGAACAATTTCAAGCTGTTTTTTGAAGGATCTGAAATTATAGTGTCTGGAAGAATTAACAATGAGCTGGATCTTTTGCCAGTGGAAATTAAAGCTCAGTCAGTAAGTGTTTCGTTTACTAATTGTGAAAAACATCTCTCCCTTCTGTCTTTTGTGGCACAATAGGAGGCCTCAATAAGTGTTTTGTGTTTAGTATATGTTCTTTACATTTGGGCATTCAGCTGTTTTCCCATTGTTTGAACTCTCAAATAATCTGCTAAAATTACCCTCCCTTGTATATGCTACAAAAAGAAAACCTTGAAGAAAATCCGCAAATAAGCAAACATCAATTTTAATTCAATGTTGTTGATTCTTTGACAAAATCCATAGTATTTTGACCTCTTAAGCACTTTTAGGTTTGTAATATTACAATGAAGTAGGAAATATCAATTATTCATCTCCAAAATGTCCTTTTTTCATCATTGTTTCAAGTCCAGAAATATATATCTAAAATGCATGCTTTATAGATACTTTGGAGTTGCATTTTCCAATGGGAATGAACAAAATTGAAGGACAACTGGTACTGAAAGATATTCTTTTAGGTCTAATAATGTGACTATAAGTCTGGAGCTGTTTTTCTGATGGTCAGTTTTCTCCCACTTCAGCACACAAGTGACTTGACTCTTAAGGAGGAAGCAAATGTCAGTGAGAAGGAGCAAGTATTCCAAAATCAAATATACATCTTTGGAGATTTCACAGAGAGACTGTGGGCTTACTTAACCATTCAGCAGCTTCTGGAAAAAGCGTAAGGGATTTTAATGCTTCATGTAACAAAATTCTAACTTCTCAAAGCACAAATCTCTCATTCACAAATTATATGATCAGAAAACACAAAGAAACAGAAATATTTCTCCAGACAGTGTCAAAACCATAAGATACTGGTAGAATACTACATTACCACATGATGAACATCAAGTGCCTTTCAGTATCTGGTAGCACTACAACATTCAATTTCATATATATATGAAAACGTAATGTAACACATTCTTCGTGATGTTACTATGAAATAGACTTCAATTGTATGGATTGTGTTGAGCTGTTCTTGCACACCCAGAAATATTGTCTGTAGATAAGGAAAAGGCAATAGCTAGGGAATAGAACAGTATGGATGTCCATAAGATACTTCACAGATCATGTATCTATTAATTTTATGTATTTAAAAATACCATGCATAGGCTTCAGTGTTGCAAGGAATTAAGCATTTCCATAAATTCAGGCACATGAGCAGCTGAGTTAACCCCATAAGATTACTGACCCTACAACAATAAAAAATATCTGTGAAGACACAGCTAATATGTAAAGGAATCTGAAGATGACTTGTTCATAGTCTCTCCGTGTTATTGCTTCATCATTAACACAGACTTTAGTGTTTCAGCCCAAGAAGAGAACCAGAAGGCCCTGGAGGGCCAAGCCTTGGATCTGTCCCTGCGATACAGCTTTGTCACACCCCTCACATCCATGGTGGTCACCAAACCCCAGGAGCAGGAGGAGCTGGCAAACAAACCCACCGAGGCTGGTAAAAACAGCCCCCCTGAAACACTCTGCTCTTCTTGATTAATTGTTGTTGACTTCCACTTAGGTTCATTTGATAGTGATATAAAGAGGCAAATTGGAGGCAGGAGTTCAGGGATTGGCTTCCTTTCAAAATGAAACATGCAGGATTTTTTTGAAAGGTGAAGTGATGAAACAGGCGCTACTATTGAAATGGAAAATAGTTTGTTTAAATATTAACTGAAGGTAGTCTAATAGCTGTTACTATTACATTCCTGGCAATGCAAGAGGGTTCCACAAAAGGGTTTTCTCTGTAGCATTTAAGTAGAAAAATGAATGCAGGAGAGAAAACATGGCCTCACTCAGAGTTTTGCAAGTGCTTTATATACCCATCCTTCGACACAAAAAACTTCATCATCTGAAGCCCTTGTCCCAGCTTGCTGGTTCACATGAGAAAGTAATTCAGTGTTGACTGTATGACACTAATCTGTCCCTCTTCCTCTTAACAGATAATGAGAAGCCCAGCGGTCTTCCAGCAGGAGGTAAAAGATTTCTTCCTTTCCAATAGCATGGTCATAGTCGCTAATAAAAAAGAAAACCAAAACAAACAAGCAAAAATGTTCATGGTGATTGTTCTATAGAGGGAAGTACCTGAGATTTGAAAAAAAGTGTGAAGTAAATTGTGAGCAATGCTTGCCACATTCTGTGCAGGTTTTGAGTGGATAACAGGGTCAAAGGGAGAAAATCTTCCACTCAGAAAGTTTCAAAGGTCAAAATTATCTGTGCTCTTGAAGAAAAGTAGTTCTTCAAGTCAATGGTGTTAATGATGCTTCCTGCTTCTTCCTACCACATGTGAAGCATCTTTAAAAAAATTCAGCTCAAGAATGCCTTATGAGGATGATTCAGGTATTTTTTTCCTCTCTGAAAACAGCATTTATTTGAATAATAATTTTATCCGTGAAGAATTTGGGTTTGCTCTGGTTATCTCAGAGAAATGTTGTGCGGGAATCACGATGCTACCCTGTATTTGGAGGTTGCCTCTTTCAAAGTGGTGTTGGGGAGTTTAATAGCAGAAAACTCCTTGACCAGAAACCCTCCTGTAAGGTATGTAATGCAATCATTAGTAAAACACAGATGCTCTCTTTACTTTCTCCAGGTACTCATAGAATAAGGAGTGGGTCATCTCCTGGTACGTACTCCTCCTCTGTTTCTATTCTGTTCTAGAATAATTCTATGAAGTTCATTTCATTTGTCAGATCCTATCAACCTTATTTTAATAAATGCATTTGGATTTGAGATGCCCACTTGATATACAATTTAGTTTTTATTATATGTATTTCAGTCCACAGATATTTTATAATGAACTATAAACTTTTGAAAACAGTCTTGGTCCCTTTTCAGAAATAAAAAAATATTATACCTCCTGAAAATAAATGTGAAAGATCTGGAAAAGCATTTATTGGTAAGCTGAAAGAAATGGATGTAAAACCAAAATAATTCACCAGTCCTGAGGTATCCAGAAAATGCAGCGGGCAACAAGCAGGACAGATTCTTTGTTTCAAAGGGAGGGGAGGGAGGTGCAAGGCATAAACCCAAAGCAACAAAATATTGGGAAAACCCTTTTCTTTCAGGAAAAAGGCGCTTTGAGCTCAAAACTGGCAGCAACAGGAAGATGTTTTCAGCAGGTAACTGCTCACGGTGGGATGACAGGAGTTGGGCTGGGTGTGCTGCATTCAGTGCTGCACAGTGACCCTTGAAAAGGCAGACCTAACCTTCCCACAGCTCCAGCTGAGCACAGGCCCACGGAATGGTCCATCCTGAGAGAAACAGGCAATGGATGTTGTGCTTTTTCCCCCCATTGGGACATCTTGTCTTAGGCAAAGCTCTCCTTAGCAATGGATGAAGGGTTTTGCTAAAAAGGCTTCTGTCCAGCATTTGTCCTGCTTCATCAGCTGACTTAGAGGAAAAGGTTTCATTAAACTCTTCTTACTAATTTTAACTCTTTCAGCTCCCAGGCTCAGAGATGCTGTAAGAGCAAAACTTGTTGGTAAGAGATACACATGCTTGTCCCATTTCAATTATTAACATGACTGTAATGCACCTTTTTTCATGCAACAATGCTTTTTCTGATGGCATCAACTCTGTGAAAAGCTTTTAACTCTGCTTGCAAACCTGGGCTAGTTCTTTCCACTTAAGTAAAAAATATCCCCATGTTCTGTGAGAAAACCTTTCTAGCTCGAGGATATAAGAAATGCAGTACAACAGATCTTCAGCCTTAGCTTTTTTAAGGGCTCGTTGTCCTTAGTAAAGTCTATGTTTAAAATCTCTTGGTTTCATTCATATCAAGGTGCTGTGTCTGGGTGTGCTTTTCAACAATTATTACCATGCTTTTAATCATTCTATCCTATAAAAGCTATGACTGCTGTTTAGGTATAAATTTACAAATTATTTTTGCTGTGCCCATCCAGGGCACAGGCTAGATTTTTTTTGTTGCTGATATATTTCTTCTGTCTTTTCAGCCAACGAATATCCACAACTTCTCTTGCAATTACCCAGACAAAATGAAAGAATCTGCTTAAATATTAATAAAAGAACACAAACCTCTGTTCACCTACTGTCAGATCCAGAGCAAGGTGAGTGAGCCATGTTACCCCAATACCAAGACAAGGGGAATCACTGGGTTTGTGAGTGCAGTTGGTGTTTTTGGGAATAACCCCCTCTCATGAAGAGCCATCTCACACCTGCTGCCTTTCACTGACCAGAGAGGCTGTGGTAAATTCTGCCTTTCTGTTAGGCAATATTAATGGTGTAACAGCTGGGGGGCACTTCTCACAGGTCTGGCTGAGGGTCACCTCCTCCTTCTCCTTCTGCCACATCCTTGGTCCTCAGGGTTTTCTCCTACCCAGCCCCTGAGGTTTTGGAGGATGCAGAGACCTTAAAACTCATGGTCCTTTTGTGCCAACAGAAAAGTGCCGTGCTCTGGGTGCACAGCAGATTTTCTGTGGTCCTGTCCTCAAGGAGCCATGGCCTGGGCCCCAGGCACCTGCTCTGATTGTGGAACAGAGACAACTCTATTCAGGAGGTGGAACCATGGGGTTAAACAGGCTCTAGTGACCCCACCACAGTCTTGGAGCATGTGGAGCTGAAATCCAGGGTACTGTGCCCCACAAAACTAGATTTGAGATCCTGGAATCATTTCAGTAACAAAACTGGAGCAGGTTTATTAAGACCACTTGTACCTTAAGAGAAGAATAACCCAACAAATTTGTATTAAAGGACTCACTGTGACAGGGAGACTTGGAGATGGAGTAGATCACTTTGTGCAGTTTGAGATTAACTATGTGAATCCTCCCGTGCAAATCGTTGTCTACACTCACGTGATCCATGTAAGCCACAATAACAAGAACAATTGGCTGTTATGGAAGAAGTCAGCCTCCTCCACCATCCAGGGGTAAGAAACACCTCTCTGTCCTTTCCTAAACTTGAAAATGTGTCAGATCTTTGTTCATTCAGGCCTTCACTTTCCCATTTACCTGAAGTAAGTGCTTCCAAATGTCCTTATCCAGTGTGAGTAGCAGCAGGGTATCTTTATAATCCTCCATTTCAAATATGGGGTAGAAAATAAGTTTGATTTTAGTTCTCTATGCCTATGTAAAGAGAACCAGAACAACTGCACCATCAGCCTGCTGTTCATGTATTTATGTTCCAAAGGAAAAGGAGCCACAGCTATGCAGAGCAGCCTGGTGCCACCAGCAGCCACTTTGTGTTCCTCCAGGGCAGAGTGAGTGCTGCCAAGTGATGGCTTTGACATTTACTGGCCCTTTTATACAGTACTTGGCTCCACACAGGCTGGGGTTTTCTTTCTCCTCAGTTTTAGCAATAATTCCCATCTGGGAAGCTGACATTTTTTATGAGCATGCATAAAGTGTTGGAATAGCTGTCTGTAACTAAATGCCCACTATAGGAGAAGGGATACTTTAAAAGCAGACTTTATTTACTAGAATAATTAGAGTAGGATCCTTCAGTACCACAAGGAAGAGCTGAGTGTAGCTGGCTCCCCCAGCCTTTTGATATTGCTGGAATAAGTGTCCACAAGGATCCCCTGCTGGCCTGGGGCAGATGGACACACATTGCTGCTCCCCCACACAGTTCTAGACAATAACAAGTCCACTACAACTGCTTTCAATTATTCTTGTAACCCAAGCAGAGCCAAGAACATGCTGGATTTATGTCCCAGTATAATTTGCCAAGCAGAATTATCTCCTGCTTCAATCCACCACCCGAGCCCTTGCACGGCGCTCTGGGGGTGGCTTTGTTAAACCTGTCTGCAGGAAACAAAATGACAGTAACATTTCTGTTCTGCAAGCCCACCCATGACATTAATGGGTCAGAAGAAAGGCAAAGTCTGAAAAACTTGTGAAGTATCCAAGAAAATATGTAACTTGTTCATAAATCAGATTGAATTATTTTATTAGTCTACCTTTTTTCTCATTAAAATGGTGAGAAATTTTTTTCCCATCCAAGCATTTCTTGTCATTATGGATAACAAGGTGTATTCATCAGCAAAAAATTCTCCCCTGGTATATTTGCAAGACCTGTTGTGCAGCACAGAGAGAAAAGATAATCTAGTCAATATTTTCTAGCTTTAAAATAACTACAAACAGATTGGGAAAAATGCAATTGCAAAGAGACAAAAGGCAAAAATGAAATTATTTTATTAATTAATATCAGTTAAATATATATTCTTTCTTCTTGTTCCTCTTGGAAATAATTTCATAATTTATTTCCTAGGCTGAGAGTGTCAGTTGAAAAGGAAAGGAGCTTTACAGCATCACTGCCTGGTGCGGTCACAGTAAAAATTTCCTTGGTCAGGTTTCCACATGATTTCCTTGGGCTCTATTTCTTGAACACCGACCGTTTTTCGGACAAAGTCAATGGAGTGCTGGGTGTGTATCTTTATGGATGTGGGCAGCAAAAAATGGTCTTGTAACTCAGCTCCTGAAATGAAAGTGTAGTTGGGGGGGAGTTGAGAAATTTTGCATTTAATTTATTCTTTTTGGACATTTAACTTTTACTGCCCAGCAATCCCAAAGAGGAGTGGTCTCACCCTGGGAACATAACACACATAACAAAATGCCTTTCCACTCGCCAGTGGCACAACCCTAAGTAGCCTGTTATGGGTTTAGAAGATATTAAAATAGGACACAAATAATAGCTGGGCTAAAGCACAACAGTGCTGTGGAATGACGTGATTGATGCAGAAAATTCATTTGATGTCAAATAACAGACTATAAATAATGGACAAAAAATTGTAAACATCCATGGTTAGAAAATGAAAGCCAGCTGCTCCTGAACGTCTTGGCTCCAAAAATCCTACTGGGACCTAAGTTGAAGTTGTTTTGGAAACTTTGCAAAATGGTGAGGCTGCATATTCCAAAAACCACAGGAAAGAAATAATTGTGAAAACCCATCAGAGAAAAGCTGAACCTTCCCATGGAGAGTGTTAGGGATAACAGGAGATCACAGCTGAAACAGAGGAATTTTCTACACTGACTAATGGACCTCCAAACGTGGTCTTTGGTTTGTTTTCTGAGATGAAGAGCTGCTCTCCTGGTGTTAGAGCTGCCATTTGGCTTAAAAAAACAGCAGCACTCAGCTGGTTTGTATTTTTGAATAATTTGTGTGTCTGTTGCTTAGGTCAATTTTATTCAAAAGCACAATTTGGGAGTAACTCCAACAACGATCAGAGAGCTGTGGAAAGACTCCTGAGAGTGTCTGGATCTGAGCACAGAGTTTCCAGGTACCAGATATGGGGGATGTGTGTGCTTTGAGATGTATTTTATCAGCAAATACCAGAGGTGAAAAGACATGAAACTGAGGGAGTGTTTATAAGTACACACCTCTTTGGTGTAAATAACTTGCCTTTCAACTTTTCCCCAAGAGCCTGAATTTGTTGTTTAAGTGATATTACCGGCCTCCTATTTCAGTGGGGGGAAATAACTGTACCCTGAGGGTACAGCTTGCATTGTTTTCCTGGACAGGGAGGGTGTTTCCTCAGTAGGATTTACCAATTTTTATTCTTCAATTGCTTTTAGCAATGTGTGTGTGGTGGGGAAGAAATGCTGTGAGTGTGCAGGTCCTGGGAGAGCTGAGGTGCAGCTCTGCCCACAGGGCCTCTGAGTCCTGGTGCCATCTGCACAGCAGGGCAATTCTGGCCCTGCCCTTTGATTGTGTTAGTGCAATTTCTCTTGTTTTGATTTCATTTCAGGTTGCACAAGACAGATTACAGGCTCGAGTCAGCTGGTGATCCTGTTTCCTGCTGGTCCATAGAGTTCACTCTCTAGGAAAAAGAAATCTGTGAAGAAATTATGAAAATGAAGCTTTTCCAAGTATTTTTGATACTTTCATCAAGAAAACCACACAATTAAAGTCCTACTGTTACTCTCTATATAAATGTCACTAATAATTTACCTTGAAATAATTGTTCTTTCAAGATATGACTGTGCTTGCTTCTTTGCTATTTGAAAATGGTTTCTAATCTGCAAGGTGGTTTTGTTGTTGAAGATTTATGTGAATGAACTAAATAAAATTGACATTATCAGCTCACAGTTTGATATGGGAACATGGACTTCAGTTTCCAAATAAAAATCAGTAGTGGCATCATCCAAGCCAACAAATGTGTCATGCAAGCAGTAATAGATTTCTAAAACTTTATCCAGTTATAAATGATGGTTTTCTTGAACCATGTGTTCTGTGAAAACACCATGAAATTTGAGGCAGTATTAGTTTACCACGTCTCTCATTTTCTATTTTATTGCTGTATCAGGGTTCTCTTGGAGGTTGTTCTGTCAGACCATTAAAAGCTCATGGAAGCAGCAGTGAATGGGGCTGTGTGTGGGATGCAAACCCACACCAGCTGTGGTCTGGTTCATTGTTGCAAAAGTCTCTGAGGCTCCCTTTTGAAAACATTTACAGAACAGCCATTGACTGGTTGCAAAACCTCTGGTTGCAAAAGACAGCATTTCTACCCAAAAAGTTAGCAGCTTTTTTTGGCACCATTTCATACATTTTGCAAACATTGGAAGATGTTTTACAAATAATGAACAGCTCAAACCCAACCTCCTGTGCACGGAGGTAACACTGCAGAGTAAACACACACACAGAAGCCTCTGCCCGTGTAATCCAAGATGTACTTGCAATCTTCTGCTTTTTGTAAGTTTTAATTCCAAAATGATTTTATAACTTCAGTTCCTTTGTATCTTTGAACTCATAAATATGCCAGCATTGTAGGTAGTTTAACAGAAGTTTCTTTCTATCCTGCCAATAATATATAACTGGAAAAACCTTATTATTTTAAAGCAATGTACTAAAAGAGAAAACATTTCTTGCCAAAGTCAATAAGCTAAAAAATCCTGTGTAATTAGAAGCCTGTTTTTTAAAAGAACTGTGCAGACACGGTGCCAAGATATGTTTGTGTGAATTGCTTGTACTTTCAAGGTGCTGGTTTTGCTAGACAAATTACAATGCGGAATTTGGAAACTGGAAGCACCAGATTGCTCACTTCACTGCATCAAAAACAGGCTTCCCAATCTGATTGTTTCCATTATGGATGAACTTGGGATTTGGATCACAAGCTGTTGATCCAGGGTTATACCAGCAGACTTGCTGAAAATTAAATATTCCCTGCTTGCAGTTACAGGGTATCCGTGTGTCACCTCCTGCCTGCTGCCAGCTGCAGGAATGGAAACAGCACTGATCAGGGAGCAGTGATTCATGGCTGGGGCAGCTTTCACCTGGGGCCCTCTGCTTTAAGCAAGGCTCAAGCAGGTGCAGGCCATGCTTGAGAGCTTGAGAGCTGCAGTGCCTGAGCTTCCTCAGGCAGCTGCTGCCCTGATAATGCAGTTCTCCCTTGCTGCAAAGAAGCTGTGGGCCAGGGAATTTGTTAAGGTATGATAGAAACCCTTCACATTGTTCAAAGATTCTGTGTAACTTTGAATAGACAAGTTGTGCTGACAGAGATTCCTGTACTTTCTGCAGCAGCCCAAAGTCGCTGGTGTGCCCGGCCTCTGCAGCTCCCAAATCCATGTAGTGCTGCTTCCCCTCTGCACGTGTGCTTTCCATTCTGTAAGTAGGAGCCATTCTGCTCTTCTTCATTTGAATTGTGTCTTAATTTGTTATTTAGTGGCTCCCCTCCTGTGCTTTCCAAGCCACAGAGTGAGCTCTGGTAGGTTCCTGATTTCCTATGTTCCCTTCCCTTGCTCAGAAGCTGGAGGCAGACACAGTAATGAATATTTGACATTCTGTAATTTATAATTCCAATACAAAATACTGTCAGTGTATATGGAACAGATCTATATATATCTCACGGGATATATCCCTACTTCTCTATTAACCAGCACTGTAGCCATCAGCAGGAGGAGTAAATGTTTCATCTAATTGTGAGCATCTGTCTTCTACTTCTCTGTGTCCTCTGTTACCTTTACCTACATTTGCTGTTATCTCCTGCCTTGCAGCAATCTCTGAGTGTTTACTGAAGTCAGAAACAGACCAGAGCTCCTGAGAGCAACTCGTAGCTTCCAATTCAGTCACAGGCAAGACTCCTGCCAGCTCCAGAGGTTTGCTTCACCCCCATAAATCAAACTGGAAAGTTCTGGCTGGCTCAGGATTGCCTCATGCCCAAACTCTTCCAGCCAGGTAGGTCAAGGTCTGCTGTCCACTGCTCTGCTTTACTGTGTTAATGGAGTGAGTGGGGATGGGACCAGCTCCCATGGGCAGTCCCACAGCTCCTGCCTCAGGATCCAAAATGGATCATTGCTTTAGTTCATTCTATTCCATCTAATTAATTCTCTTACAATAAAAATTTAGAATCATGTAAACTTAATCTTACTAGTTCCAATGTTCGGGTCTTCTCTCACTCCTTACTGTTGCTTTCCCTGCCTTCCTCGTTTTTCAGTAACTTATTATCTGCTGTAGAAATTACTGTTTTCTTTGACCATTTTTGTCTGGATTTAGCAGGAAAAGATCTGCAGTCACTGTGACACTCTCTCCCCGCGCCTATTTTTTTTTCTTCTACAAAACTGCCACTTTCAGTAAAGGATTTTGCTCCTCAAAAAGGCCTCCCATAAATTTAACAGTAAGTATATATTTCCTCAATTTTTTTCCTCTTTGATTTTTCTGTTGCATTTTTTTCACCTCTACCTTTGTTCTTTCAATTTAACCCATCACATATCACCTGTTTCTCCCACTACACTCCTCTTTCCTCTGTGTGTCTGAATTCTGGTTTTCCATAAAATTACTTTCCTTGTCCTACTAGTGTTGGGGAATTTTCTGCTTTGCCCTGTGAGACCATAACCACCTTTTGTGGCTGATTTGATTAAAAGATATCTTGAAGTAAAGAAGAAATATGGGAGGGAGAGAACATGTTTTTGGTTGGTTGGGGTTTTTTGCTTTAGAAAGTAAGAGCTTGCAATTTCTTGCAGTAAAAAATGAATATGTAAATAGGGGCACTTGTCTTGGATATGTTTATAAATTCTTTGATGGGAACTGAAGGAAGAATCTTCCTCAAGAAAGATACAGTCCAAAAGAGCTATCATTACTTAAATGTGAGTTCTGCTTGCAACTGTGATATTTCATTAATTTATAAAGATTTGGACAGTTAGGCTCAAATTAAAATGCTAAAATACAGAAATCCTGGATGACAACAGTAACCTCCTGTGCTGGCAGCAGCCCTCAGCACTGCACAGGTTGTGAGGCTGGGTGGTTCCAAGTGCCACAGAATTATCCCAAAATCTGGGCTGGGCTGTCAGATGTCCTCTTGTGCTCAAATTTCAAAATGCATCTGGCACCCTGGGCTTTGTGAAACTGGCATGAGAACACTGAGCTGTCAGAATAACAGAACCAGGCATTGAGTACTGATGCTTTTATTTAATCATTCCTGACACTCAATTATTGATTAAAAATTGGGTAGGGGGTTTCTGTTATGTTTTACAAAGTAACATTTTAAGTCAGAATTTTAAACATTAATAAAGGGACATTGCAGAGGATGAGGGATCTTCCACTTTAGATTGGATCAAATACACAGAAAAACTCTATGAGAATCCATCATCTACCAAAGACCATTGTCCTTGCTAAACATAGCATGCTTATATGCTTTTAATAGTTCTTATATCCTGAAAATAATGTTCTTTCAGACAAACATTTCCTGCCTGTTAAGTTAGAGGAAGTTGTAGGTGCTTAAAAGAGACTGGAGACAATATAATCTGTGTGAACACCATCTATCAGCCCAGCTCCATTGTTGTGGACAAACCAGCAGGGAATATCAACCCCGTGTTTCGGATCTCTTCTGTAATCCTTCTGCCAGCCCCTGAAAGGGAAAACACAGCCATGGGAGTACTGAGGTAGGAATTGCACCTGGACAAGGAATCTTGCCTAAGTCTATGCTAAGGACTTCATTATTTTGTACCTTGTTACTGTCAGTTCATTGTTTTTAATAATCATTGTGGCATCTGGTTTCTTGGGATCAGACCCAGGATGAATTTCAAGTATGGTGAAGTCAATAGGTCGGAGAAACTGTCCTAAAAAGAGAAGCCAAAATTACCATTTCAGGCATTAAAACAGAAACAAACTGAACAGAAATCCTAGAATTTCTACATTCTCATGTTGGTTTCCATGTATCTTCAGGGTTTTGATTGGATAAGTAAACACCAAGTTTCAGGTAAGGCTGAGCATATGCCTATGGTATTATTGGTATTATTTTCTGTTTATAACCCAGAACTGTATCCACATCATCTGGATGTAAGTTCCAGCTTCTGAGTGCAATTACAATTGCAAGTTCCAGCTTCTGAGTGCTGAGAACAATTACAGCCCTTTCTAGATATCATTCAAGATGTCCTCACTTGGTGCCTTGTCTAGTCCATTGTATTCATTACATGTTTTCCAAGTCTTCAGCTTTTTTTGAATCAAATAATGCATGTATTGATTTCTGATATTTCTGGGTGTGATTATTCTCAGCACAAGTACAATATTGTGTCTATAAATTACATAGCCTCATAAGGAAAGACTAAACAAAGTCATACCTAATAACCCATGGGTCTGTTCAGAGAGTTTATCACTTTCCAATGTATACAGTCCTAGGAAATCTTGGTGGAGAGGATGTTTCTTCCATACTTGGTGCAAAACAACAACAAATGAGGCACCACTGCCCATTGAGAGCAACAGATTTTTTTTTCTGTTAATTATCAGAGTTAAACTGAGGAAAAAAGAAAAACATGACTTAGAGCATTGTGTTTACCAGAGTTAACAGCAACAAAAAGAAATGTGAGAGGAAGAAACATGTCCAAGAAACAAAGGTGGCTTTACAAACTGCTCAGTGTTTTTTAAAAGAGAGGGTTTACTGCCTAGATTGGTCCACGGGAGTCCCTCTGTGTGTTCACAGACAGTCACAGGATCATATTAAATGACATTGGAAAAGGCTGTCAGGCCTTTAAACTTTTCAATAAGATATTTTTAGCAAAACCTGTCCTTTAACAATGTAATTAGTCACAGTTTGCTGATAAGTAGATGCAGCACTTAGTGCTCAGTAATACAAATTTATAAAACCATTACTTTCTTGCCTGGACGCTACATGACAATTTTCCTTTAGTTTTTCAGAGAAGTCAACTCCCAAACTGCCGATTTTAGTGTCAGGATAAAGAAGATTTGTTTCTGATGGTGTTAGTGGTAATCATCCACGTGTTTATCACAAGAACAAAACCATGTGTATGAATGACAGTTTGCTCTTTCTGCTGCACTGCCAGGCCTAGAGAAGGCAGGAATTTTATTCTACCAATGAAATGTAAAGGAGGAGGAAGAGAAGATATTGCTTGTTCCTTTCATAAATCTTTTGCACAGGTATAAATGATGCTGTAATAGATCCCATGAGATATATACCTGCTGACAATAAAAAATACACCAATTCTGTCACTGCCACAAGCTCCAGTTTTAAAATGGAGATTTGTTTTTGGAAAATTATTATTATGCCTTTGAAAGATTACACACTAAGTTACTTCTTAAGTATTTGCAAGACACTGATACATTAAGCACAATACCAAATCCAGTTTTACCTTAGTCATAGTAATGGAAAATCAGGGAAAAATCTTCATTTACTTATTTCAAGCAGAGGAATTTGTGAATAATTCAGCAGTTACACAACAAGGTGGAGAGCAGAATCCAGGAGGGCTTGAATAAATTTCTTTTGTATATTTACACAAGAAATTTTAGAAGTATATTACTGATCAACATTTAAAAATATTTTAAGAGTAGGAAGTAATTTAAAAGCCTGATACCCTTGCTCTAAGTCTTACCCTGCTTGTTGCAAGGTAACTGAGTCCAGCCAGGTGAAACCTGTTTTTTCATCACCATTCTGAATCGTGATTTTCTCAGCAGTTACTGTCAGCTTTAAATCCAGGTGCTTATTTGCAATGCCAAGTTTTCCAAAATATGAGTTTTGGACTTTCACATCATTATTTGCTCTCTTGTCACCAATAAGTTCTCCATTGACTGTGATGCCTAATACAGAAATGAAACAACAAGTGTTTTTTAGAGACAGGACCTGATCAACTGGTGTCAAGGAATGTCTTGAAAATTTAACAGCAACTTAAGAAATTAAGTATGAGTTGAAAAATAGACCAGAATTACTTGTGCATGTTTTTACCAAAGTAAAATAAAATTCTGGAGGTTGTTCTGTGAATTTTCACGAAGCCAACAATCATTTTGTTGAGAGAAGTTAAATTTTTCCCAAAGCACAGAGAATTTGTGATGCTCACAAAGAGTCTGGATGACATCAGTCTCTCTTTACCAGCTATTCCATAAACTGGCAACCTGGGGTTTATTTTATTGCTTCTCCTACACCTCACTGAGACAAATTACTACTCTCAACCCTCACAGTGGTTTTCAAAGTAAGTTTAAAAGTTCATTTTGCTCCAAGAAGTGATAACAGTCATAGTAATGGTACCCTATCATAACTACAGGACCTCCTGCTAACTTTGCTGGGAAAAAAAGCTTATGCATTATAAAGAGAGAAATAACATTTGAATACATTTTGTTAGAAGTATCCTGTATTTTAAAAAAGCACTAAAAACTCACCTGTAACTGGGTCATTTATTAAATTTAGGATCATGCCCGGGTTTTCATTGATATTGAAACAAATGGCATCTTTTTTTTGTGGCACTGTTATAATGAAGTGTGGATCTCCATCAACTGTAAAGGCAAATCACTGGTGTCTGTACAGTGATACACAGGATCAAAGCTCCAGAAGAGCATTTAATGTTACTTAATATTTAAATTAAATAACTAAATGTAAATTATCTAATAGAAAACAGGCAGTTATCAACACAAAACCTACTGATGGGAAGGAGGACTGAGAAAATGATTACATATAATTTCAATTAATTGATCTTTAAAAGACATCAAGAGATGTTTAAAGTAAATGAAAATACCCCTTAAAAGTGAAAAATAGCTGCTTTTATGGAAGGGAATATTGAAAATATTCACAAGAATGGTGTCATTTAGCTTTAAATACCCTCTTCAATTCTCCTAGACAGACACTACACAAAATACTCACCACTAGTATACCACGTGGGTTGTGATGCATATGTGTGATATAGTGGTGAAGCTGCAGAAGGAAAGAAAGCTTTTAGAAAAGCTCACACCAAAATGGAAAATTGCATGGTCCATGTAAGATATCAGGGAGTAAATATGTTAAGTAAATCACTAATTGCAACCTAGTTTTTAAAGCATGTAGTCTGTGGAATGACAGTTTGTGCTGCTTTTGAATCAAAAATGCTTCAGGATAGGGACAGACTTCACCACTTGTATTCTAAATTGCTCTGAGGGTTTCCATATAGCCCAAGTAATCTTTCTGCAGGACACCAATATTTCAGACTTGAGGATTAAGCTATTAGCAATGAAATGTAATGGATGATGATCCACTGAAAAGTTCTTTTTGACATTTGGGTTTTTTTTTCTTTCCAGAATGAATTTGAGTCTTTTCAGTGAACACTTGAAAAAACTAGACAGAGACAGAGAGAGAAACTGGCACTAATGTCCAGAGCAAAATCATAAATCTAACTCTCCCATTTCCAGGATTGCCCAGCCAGCAATTTGATGGATCATTTGCTGTCTCTTGAATAAAACAGATGCTTTTGGCACAAGTGACTGAACACGTTAATTTAGCCAGAGATGCTGACATCACAGTCCCTTGCTTTATATAATTCCAAAGGAAATGCAAATTGAAGTCCATTTTCTGGTTTTGGGAAACAGCTTTCAGGAAAAAATAGTGGTTTGATGAACAGGCATTTACTCCTTATAAACTGTTTAGCTGAAATTTTGTCACTTAATACTGTTCAACCTTTAAGTGTATTTTCAGCAGTGGGCAGAATTTGGTAGTATTTGTTAAAGTGCTGTTGTAATGCCAAAAAAGGCATCTCTGCCTCTCGTAGTTTCTGTTGACAGATCCTGCTCCATTTGCAAACTTCAGTTAAATGACTTACCCGTAATAGGAGCTGTGAACATCCCTGCTTGAACGAAACAAAATGTTATTTCAGAGGCTACAAAGAACAAAACCCAATCCCTCCCACTTCCTTCTTTCCTCCAAACCAACCGAAAAATCTTGTAATTATGTATACATGTCTAAGTATTACAAAGTACAAATTTAGTCCAAAAGGTTTATTTAAGAGTGCTACAAAGCAACAGTCATGCAGGGGCTAGAAAGCACACCCTGCTTTCCAGCACAAGCGGTACTTCTGCAAGAACATGGGGTTTGCTCTCTCTGGAACTGGACAACCTGCTTTTCTCAGACCCCTCTGTGCCATCTTGTTCTAAACTGTACTTCTGGGAGGTGAGAATTGCCCACTTGGCTCCACATTTTTTAACTCTTCCGCTCTTTTTACATCTGAAATTCTATCAGAGTGTCTAAAGACAGGGCTTTGTGCTTTAGAAGTGGCAATCATGGCATGAATGAAGACATCTCTGCATGAAATTGCCACACACGGGTATCTGGAAGTCTCCAGCGCCAGTCCTGGAGAGCAACTGACCTCTCCTGGGCCTGAATTCTGTGGTGGTGGGATCCTGCAGTCATCAGAGACAGGAACTGAACAGGAAGCACTATTTACAAACTCAGCCATCCAAAAAGTTGCATATCTATTTATAACACAGTCTTGATTAATTACCTGAGAACTTTATGAAAATATTGCATCCTAGGCCAAATAAGTAATGTAGGAAATCCATCTCTATTAAAAATATTAAGTAAATTTAGTAAGAAATGTACATACCTCCAGCTGTTACCACAGGCAGGTAAGAAGCAAAAGGAAGCAAAAGAGAAATTTACTGTTTCAGTTATACAATTAAACAGGAAGGATTCTGGCCCTATTAAAACACTGCAAAAAAATTAAAACTATTTGACAACACAACCAGGTATCTTTAGTATTATGCAATGCCATTTCTTCCCAATGATACAACTCAGTATTTGTAGACTGAACAGAAACATACTCAAAGGAAAAAGCTGTTATGTGGGGCAGCAGAGCTGCAATTTATTATATATGCGACAAGAGCTCTATTTGGAATTGTTTTATCGTTGTGCCATATGTATATTGCAAAATGTTCCTGATTGGTTTTACTATTTTGTGGTTTTCCAGGCATTTGGATTCTATTAATACTGACTGGATGATTCCATAAATTGATTTGTGAATTGAGACTTCAGGGTGAGTAAAATTATTTTCTTATACAGGAGCAGTGCTTTGAGTATCTTCTCCTGTTACTGCACTATACTATCTATATACAGAGAGGATTTCCTTGGGAAGAGGTTCAGAAAAGAGCCTTTGTACTACAAATACCTGGAAAGGGAAAGCAAAGAACTGAAGATGACTGAATAGATGCCACTGCTGTCAGATGTTTGGGGGTTTCCATCTCATGGAGGCCAGCTGCAAACTTTGAAGTCATTATGCTGTGTTGTGATTTCAATGTTAAATTAATCATGAAGGGGTTTTATGTCAGTATTCCATTATGAGAGTTATGAAAAATAATGCAAAAATGTATCAGCAGAATGCCTGAAGAATTATTCAGAGTTAAAGGGCACTTAGCAATTCACTGTTTTCAGGACTTACCGCAGCTGAAAAAAAACCTCAGCAACCTCCAGTATCTCTGTTATGCTAAAATGCCTGAAGTTCCTATGTCAAAATCAGAAGATTAGAAAGTTTTTTCATCTAGAATGCAGCAGAGAGCCCACACAGAGCCTGCAAGGAACTTTTAGGGGCTCTAAGCAAAAGTTTGGGGAAAAAATAAAGGATGCTGATAGAAGAGACTGGAAAGCCTCTGTCAGACCTGTAGGATGAGGGTGGCTCAGACAATACATGGAGATGAAGTCAGGGTGACTGGGGGGCTGGCTGAGCAGAGAGCACTGCCTTGCTTGGCCAAAGTGCAAAGAGGAGTGGAGGATTTGTTACACGGGTTAAACAGAGAGGCTGAACTGCAGGAAAGAACAATGTTTCACCAAGCAGGGAGTTCATAATTAGCCAAAGTACCAGAGGAGTTGAAAACAAATTGTGTGCTTTCAATATAATTGCTTCTCTGTCTGCAATATATATGACTATTGTGTTTTACATATGGAATCTCAATCTTTTTACAGCTTGATACAGCCTGCCTGAGGAAGAGCTCATGCAAATTTTCCCTTTTCATGTGGAAAGAGGTTACTACATCTATCTCCATGCTGAAGTAAGTAGAAAAATAAAGGAGAAAGTGATGGGAAGTCATCTGAATATAGCTGGATTATTAGATTAGAAATGCTTCTTGGGTTTTAGGGTCTTTTTCTGTAATAGTTTTTCTATTTAGTTTAAAATACATTTATTTTAAATTTATAGTACTTTGCCCATATGATTTAGTAATGAAGGATGTTTTGATGGAAGTGAGTTTTACAATGAGGAGAAATTTTGCATAAACCAGACATGTGCCAGGCTTGGAAAGTAGATTTTTCTGATATATCTTTAAAACTGTGCCTACATGAAAGCCTTTTCTTGGGGGAACATCAAAGGAACTCTTGGCTTCTCAAATACAGTACAATTGTGAAGATGTCTATACCTTCAGTGGGTTTATCAGCAAGTCCCTCTTCATTTTCTTCTGGTTTTGTTACCACCATGGATGTCAGTGGTGTTACAAACTTGTACTTTAGTGAGAGAGCCAGGGCTTCAGCTGTAAGGTTTTCCTTTTCTTCTCCTGTAGCTGTAATGCTGAATATAGGAAGAGACTCCCAGCATCAGTGATTGCTGAATTACTCACCAAAGTTCAGATTAAACATTTTAAAGTGAAGTCATTTGTCTGCAGGTGATTTATGAATAAGATATGTTTGTTGCAGTCTAAGAGCACTTCTGGTTCACTAAACTGGCTATCCAAGAGAAAGGAAAAATTGTGCCTTATACTTGCAATAATTTAAAATTGTTTAATTTGCAACCTGAAGCAGGAATACTGAGGCTAGAGAGAAGAGTTTGGTGGATTTCCTTCACTGATTTTTATACTTTCCTGTTGGCACCTCAGTGGGATGTGAATGTCAGCTTCACATCCTAGAAGCTGCAGGAGTCAGAGGGGGTAAGGGGTTCAGAACTAAGGTATTATTCCAGATATAATTACCGTTTTTCCAAGAGTTGTTCAATGGTAAGATAAGCCCAGAGCCTTTCAATGTACTCTCCAAATATGTACTGCTGCTCTTGGAAAGCCTGAGCTGTTTGCTCAGCACCTTGCTGCATAGTGTACGACAGGACATCATTAGCCTGTTGGGAGTAAGAGTCTTCTCTGTATCACAGGTAGCCAGGGACTGACAGAACTTCAGAAAAATTAAGACCTTCACACCTGAAAATCTTACAAAATTAAAAACAAGTCTGGTTCTACATGAGAGAATTGTCAGTGCTGTATGAGGCATTTCATCCCACTGTTTCTGGGAAGTTTAGAGGTGTACACTACAGAACATAACACAGTTTTCCACATTCACATGGCATTTTTGCTCATCAGAATGGAGGTAAAGAAACACTCAGAGATTTTTTGTAGCTTATGTGAGTCAAAGAAATCCATACTTACACCTTCACCTCTTATATCTACAGACAAATGGTTTTGGTTGCTGTCCAAGAAACGCCCAGCCACCACGATCTCAGACCCATCATAGAAATGCTTAAAGCTGTTAGTAGTTAGGTCTGATATTTCATTTTCTGGGTAGTTTAACTCCACATCTATGAGCATGGGATTTGACACCTCATCATAAAACCCCTGTAGAATAAAAAAAACAAAGAACAACAAAAAAGCATTTAGCTATCATTGTTTCTTTAATTCATGGGTAGATCTGTAACCAGAAACATCCTGCTATTTCAGCAACAAAAACTGAAAGTGTATTTTATAGGAAATATTTGTATATTTGGTTAAATCTTAGAGTGCAAGGCCTAGAAATCTACAAATGATGGAAACAAGAAAGGGCATGCAAACTCATCAGTCTTGCTAAGTGAGAGGGAAAATATTTGAGAACAACATGCTGTGGATGATGAGTTCCATCAATATAAATCGAGAGAGAGCCCAAGCTTCCTGTTATTTGATAATTTTCTACACCTCTTCTCTGCAGAGACTGACATGACAACATAATCAAAGGAGACTGTGTATTTGATTTTAGCAGAGCTTGCAATGAAATCCAATGTCTAATTCTTTGGTGAATTCTTTGAATGGCTGCTGTTGGCATGTGAGAAGTAAAAATCAACCCTGTATGGCCTATACCTGTTTCCATATCTTATACAACTCTAAAATGCCTCAGAAGTATGGTAAGATACATCTGCTTGCAGTGAGTTTCTGAAGAAAGAATATCTAGAGCTTTCTGATCTGTTACCCTTCTTGTCCCTTGACATGACACTAACCACATGATCTGTGAGGTGCATGAGATACAATGACTGCAGCAAGTCCACCAGAGTGTCCTTCAGAATTCTGACTTGTGTCACCCTATGCCAAGTTTTGAACTCCCTGCCATACCCACAGTATCTCCCTTTTACTGTCCTTGCACTTCCTGCTTAAATGAAGGACAGTTACATGCAACTAAAGGTCCCCTCCAACTCAAACTATTCTATGATTTTGGTACTCTGATCCCAGCAGGCTCTGGAGTATCTCACTATCAGATTACACACTGGGATTTTGGTTACTTGCAAATAAGAACGTGTGTATAGTTATCTGAACTAATGTATCTCTGATCCCACAAAGTGGTAATTACCACACCTGAAGCTGTAAAGCTGCGTCAGAGTCAGGATAAATCCGACGGGCCAATCCGTTGTTCTCCAGTGCCAGCTTCTCCAAGAAGCCGTAGTCGACATAACCGCCAAAACCAAGACTGTATAAGGGGTACCTGCCATTAATGCCCTTCTTCACTTCTTTCACAATCTCCTGAGTATCTGAGACACCTGCATTAAACCATAAAATGTTTGAGTTGTTTTCAAAAACAGATAAAATGATCACAAAATCAAATGTGATTTGGCATGTTCAGATTTCTTAGGAGACATTAATAAACACTTGATTTAGTACACAATGCTGGTACAGTAGCATTTAAATCATGAAAATATCCAAAAGTCAAAGATGAAGGCCAATTTTAACCAGCATTTTTTGTTAGTTAGTGAAATCTTTTCATTATTCTATCCAACACAAACTTACCTACATTTGGATGGCCATCTGTTAACATGATAATTATAGATGCACTTCTCTTGGGCACAAGGTTTTCTTCATGACCAGCATTCAGAATATCAATTCCTCTCATCAAACCGCCATGTAAATTTGTCACTATGAGGCAGACATAGAAATTTGAGTTCAGCAAAGGCTGTCAAAATAAAGGTCTATTTTTCACTGGGGTCTGAAGAGATTTCATTACAGGAAGAAAATGAAAGATCTGGATTTACAAGCAGAGGGACGTCTAGATAGAAAAGTACTGGGACTTTGGAAACATAAAGGGAAATAGATGTCATGTTCTGAGTAAAACTGAACTCCAGGAGTGCCTCATCAGCAATCTGAAACTCCAACAAACTGTAGCACTGTGTTCACAGAATCAGTCAATAAATTAACTTACACAATGACCTATTGGCAAGGCCAGTCAAGTACTTACAGCCTTTAGCAGAAATGTGCCGAACAAACTCCCTCCCTTCATCCAAATTCTCAGGAGTGGCCTTGATTAATGTTTCTTTCCAGGTAGCTATTTCACTATCAAATAATACGAAATTGAAGAAGTCATCTTCTTTAATGTCATCTAGGATTTTTAGCAGTGCTTCTTTTGTCTGTAAGACAAAGAGATTTAAATATATGATTGAACATTTAACAGAACAGGTGCTTACAGATTTTTCATTATTAATCTCTCAGCATTGGGCTATTTTTTACTCCTACACAGTATATACTGCAAAAATTCTGAGCTTGTTCTTTTCTTGCCAGTCCCTGTGTCTATTTCAGAGTAACTCTAGGGAAGTCAGTCAGCTGCAATAACATCTGGTAAATCTTTGTAGCGGAGATACAGATCAGGTTTCCCGTCATGGTTGGGTGCTTACACTGAGATAAGCTGGCATGGTAAATGGGCAGCTACAGGTTAGTGGAGAAGCTCATAAACAAGCATGCCTGGATATTTTGTTGCAGCTCCAAAATCTGAAAATTCTGAGCATTTGCTCAGTTGTAACTCTGAAAAGAGATGCAGAATGAACAGAGACAATGCACATAATCTGTATGCATGGCTTAATTTGGAACGGTCAAGTACATGTGACAGCACTCTCTGGAAATGCTGATATTTAGAGTCTTGAACTAATGACATTTACAAGTACATACATCCTAAATGTATAGGTTTTTGTTCAACAGTAACACTGCAAACTAGAACATGTGGCACTGGGATTTAGAGAGGTCACACCACTGAGCCACTCTGTACAGCTTCAGCAGCACATGCGGCACTGTGAGGTGTCGTGTCCCTTCCAGCACCATCTCCCTCCCAGCTCTCTGTTCTAGCTCTTTCACTGGAGCTCTACAGTAATGCAATAACTCACCTGTTGCAGTTCTCTTCCCTGCATTGAGCCACTAGTATCCAATACAAAAATAATATTCTTGGACAACTTCTGAAGATTTGTTGGTGCAAAGAAGTGTACAAAGTAGCCATTGACAATCTGAAAAAGAAAATGTTAAAACCCACAGCACCACCAAAAGCTTTGGTATATTATAAAGGTAACAGATAAAGAGATATTAACAGATAAAGGAGATATTAATCTCATTTAATGTCTAGCCTCTGAGTGATCTAAAAGGTTTTAATGGCCCTGACCAATCACACCTCTGTCCATGGGCCCAGGAATGTCATTTAAGTGCAAGACTAGGCCTTTAGTCCCTGCCTGAGCTACACTGTCAGAACATCTGTCTCCAGCTCTATCACAGCCATACCTGTTCCTACCCATGGACTCCACTGTTTTGGATCCTACCCTGAAGACTGACTCCTGCTCACACTCAGCTCCCTGTCCCTCAGGAAACAGCTGGCCCTCACTGCTCCCTGACCTTTACTGTGCAAGTTAAACTGTTCAACAGTTCGGAATTTCAAGTTGTTAGACTTACCTGCAAATTATCTGGAGTTGTTCTCTTCACATCATATCTTACAACAAAATCCCCATCCAATACAGACTGTGAGCAATTTGCACAGGTTCGCTGCTGATCAAGGGTTGGCTTGAAATAGATATGGCCCTGAAAAGAAAAGCCTTCCTTAGATCTGAACCTTAAAAGCTGAAAATCTTCTACAGAACACATCTGCATTTTCTTTTAAAGCCGGCATATTTATTTTCACAGACATAAGAATAACTTGTTTGATTGGGTTAGCTACTAGATTGTATGTATCCACATGTATTTATATATCCATTGGTGGGAGCTGATACATGAAGGCTGCTGTCCAAGGCTTTCTCCATGTTCTTACTTCCCCATCTGCCTTGGGTTAGCCCTTCACTCTGAATGACACCTTTGATCAAGCTTTTGTATGTTTTAGGAATTCTACCATCCAAAGAGATGGGAAAACCACTTGTTACTGAGTCAGTTGCTCTGTAAGAGAATCTTACTGGTATCCAGGTTTCCTCTCACTTGCCACTGCTAGCACTGAAATTATTATTTCAGAATTAGAACCATAACAAGTAAATCATGGAATGCAGTAATCAATGTACCTTTTTTCCTGAAAAAGTTTTTTTAATGGTATTTTGCAGCTCATTGATGATGAATGTTCCTTCTGCTTCCAGCTCAGTGATACCCTGAGGCTCAAAGATATCTACTCCAATCTGAAATATTAATTGAAAATTTACTGGCATTGATTAAACCATGATACATCAACTCAGCTATTTACAGGAGGATCAGCAACTACAGATGTGAAAGAGGGATTTTCATGAAAGCAAAAGGAATTTACTTCTGTAATTCATAATGGCAGTCCAAATCTACACTTGTGCAGACACATCTTCAGCCAAGCAGGCCTTTTCATGCACAGAAGCTGAAAACAAAGCTAGAAATAAGCAAACTTTTAATAGAAATATAACTTACTGGAAAGCTAGATACTGGTATTCTATCAAGACAGATAGCAGTGATCAAAGACCAGTTTTAGCACACAAGAGCTGCAGTGTTCCAGAATGTGACATGTGCATCACTACGATTTAAAGATGATGTGGTGTGAGAAAGCTGGAGTTAATGCTATAAAGGCACAGACAATGACTCCAAGGCACTGTAATAGCTTTTTCAGGTTTTCACTGAGATTTCTTTTGGAATGCTCAGTAGATGAGCAAATTTGTCAGGTTTACAAGTAAAAATCTGCATTAAAGCATGCCGGTGAGGACTCCCCATGGGACTCATGAGAAATATTATTATGGCCTTTAGCTCACAAGTGAACCAACAGGAATGACCATGGTACTTCACTTTCAACAGATATACAGAATTCAATCATCTCTTAAGTTACAGTCAAATTTGATTAGTTTGCCATTTACCTCAAAATCTTTGACAAGCTGCTTTGGTTTTACTTTGATGAACATTTCATATTTTCCAAACTGTCGCTTCAGCAGTTCCTCGTATGTGAGTTCAAAAGTGACTTTACTGGCTGCTTTAATGTTGACTGAGACAGTGAATTTTTCTGTTTTTCTTCCTGAAGCTCTGTATTTAAGTGGGTAGGAAAAAGATCTTTATCCTCTTTCACAATATTTATTATTGGTGGCATATGATTTTCAAAAAGAAGTAAAACAAAGATGAGAATTTTGATCTATTGCTAAAAACCATCAATCAATACTCAAAATCATACTCAACCTGTAGAATTTATTCGTGTTTCCCAGTGAGCTTAGTCCCAGGAATAAGTCACACAAAGCCAGGGAAAGTTGCAGGAACAGCCATTCCATAGTTGCAGATAGTGCCTCTGCACTCAGAGGCTGTATTTCCTTTTTACAATTTGTGCTACAATAACTATAACTTAATGATTGTTCTTTGGTCCCATAATGCCAGCAATGTGCCAGAACACAGCATTTCCAATCTCACAGTCTGCTATGGCATGATGGTCTGGAAGCCACACAAGACAACATCCTTACTTGACAAGACCAGCAGTCTGTCCTCTGGAAACAGCCTTCTCATATTGCTTTTTTGCAGCTTCTTTTTCCTTTATAATTCCAGGGTAGGTGACACCATCAATTGTCCTGCAGATGAAAAAGTCCTAGTTTAGTTGAGTGTTACTGCAGGAATTCTCCCTTTATTGATTTGTTTTCTAATAACCACTTGCAGAGACCTGCTATTGCCAAGATCTGAGCCCTCTCACTGAAGCCAGGCTCCTCAGAGAATTTAGCTGGAATGAAGAGCTCTGTGCTCTGTATCATAAAGAATCTAAACCAATTTTTTACTTTGAATTAGATCAAAACTGGGCTACAGGAACATGACTTACACCTGCCATATTCTTACACTTCAGAAGGTTCACCATCTCATCTCACCTCATCTAATGGCAAACCAACTCTCTGGATGTGACTCACCTGTCCATATGTCATCATCTACAGAGGAGCATTTCATCCTTGAGCTCCTTAGAGGACTAAGCAGCCATTTCTCATCACCTCATTCTGTAACAGAAGTTCTAACATGCATTATGAGTGGTTGTGCCCTAAAGCTTCTGCTCCTCTTCACTGGAAATAAAGCAGGCACAGTGTGATTGGCAGAGATGGATGTGCTTAACTGAATCAAGCCTCATCATGATGGAGAACTGCATATGATTGCAACTAAAGGTACAAATGTAAAGGAGTAATTCTACTTTCTGCCTTTCATTCAAATAATGATTTTTAAATGAAGAGGTAAATTAAGCTATAATGCCATCAGGGAAATTAAGTAATGGAACTTTTCTGGTTTGATAACACCCAAGTAAGTAAGAGGCATTTCTGAAAAGATGGATGAATGTGCAGGAAAGGTCCTCCATTCCCTAAGGTTCCCTTCTATTCATGATGATGAATGGAAATAATTGAAAATTAGTCATCTTTTCTATAGATGTACCAATGTTTGCCTTTCTCCACATATCTTGCATGTTAGGTTAATAATACCAGAAAATTACCCAGGAGGCATTTAGAAATCTATTCAAATGGCAAAGTTAAAATGAACATTTGGGTTTCGTTTCTCCTGGTTGAATTAGCACAGATTTGTAGTCTTCTTTAACAATATTGTAAAGATTACACACATGCTGAAGTTGGTAATGAAGGCTGTCTTAGGGAGTTCAACATCAAAGAAGACTTCTTTGGACACATTTCCACGATTGACAGCTCGACTGGTGATGACATTGTGTGCAAACCGGGAAGTTACTTTACTCTCAATTTTCATGCTATAGATTTCTATCCCATTGACAACCTGTAGATTGACAAATTAAAAAACACAAAAAGAGCACTGTTACACTCGTGTGTTAATCAGTCATGATCATATTTTAAAAAAGAAACCACAGCAGGACTTTGATCACTCCAAAGCAAGAAAAAAAAAAGGACATAATATAAGAACTGGTGCACAGCTGTGTTTCCTTGGGTATCTATTTCAGTGATATGATGGTGCTATTTCACAAGTTATAACTATAGACTTTAACAAAATACTACCACCACAGCAAAAATACTGCCATTATAAGAATAGGTTTTTTCTCTACTGAGAGAGGGTGACTTTTTATGGTTATTCAAAGAGCACGACTGTTTGCTGCTGCCTCACTGTATTAGTGACTGTAGTAATCAGAGGAGTGGATGTAAGTAATCCTCTTGTTTAAAAATAGACCAAATGCCTCCAAATTCCATTTTATGTTATTCTCAGCTTCCTCCTAGCTGAAGCTCAGTCTTCTTTAAACAAGGAAATGGGCAAGGCAATACTTATTTTCTTTGAATGCTCAGGTATAAGGTGAAAGCACGGTTAATGACAGATGTGACCCATTAGGAACTCCACAACAAGGTCTGCTTCTTGCAGCAAAACCAGCACTGGAAAGAACCTTGGAGTTTTTATGGTGGGCCTGATCTCTGGCTGATGGATGAAGAAAGTCCCCAAACAATCAAAGGATTTAAAGGATTGCTGAAGGGCAATCCAGGTGCTAAGTGGAATCAGCCTCAGAGATGAGGCCTCTTGCCTTCCTTAACAATAACTGCAACATAAAAGTAAAAACAAAACCAACATAGAATAAGCGTCTGTTAGAGATGCAGAGGTGACTTCAAAACAACGTAGGTATTTATTCAAATACAATGAGATTAAAAATAATTTTTTCATTTTCTTTTCTCGTCCAGGAGCTTCCATCAGAGCTTGGAAAGGAACTTTCTAGTTAATCCTACTACCTAAAGCAGGCAGCTCTGAGCTGTTTCCCTTGTCACACACACTCAGAAATACCCATTTGCTCAGACTGGACTCACAGATACATTTTGTGAATACCATAAGAATATTCTTATAAAATCTTGGTAGCCTGGACAAAACCAAGCCTTACTCACCAAGTCATTATCAGCATTTCGCTTCTGTAAAGAGAAAAAAAAAGACAAAAAAATAATGACTTAGGTAGGAAAGCTGCATTGAGAAATAAATCTGTTAGCATCTGTTAGCTGTCACAAATCAAAGAAGTTGTCCAGAAGAAGAAAGGCTTGAGAAAGGTCTTCATTAATAAACTGAAGTAAATTTGAGGGAAGAGCAAGTAGGGCATCTGAGGCAGGTTGTAGTTATATTGCTTATGACATTCCCAGCTTTAGTGAATTTTTTGGTTTTCATTTGATGTTAGTGTACCTCGAATACTATGGTTTTGAAAGGTAAGTTAAACTTTGAATGTTGCTCATTTTGTATTTTGCTCATGTGACACAAAATGTGTTTTCTTCCAGCTGAAAATAAATATGAACCCTTGAAATATGAGGGAGAATAAAAGGAAAAGAGACTCAAATGCTCAGTGACATTTATAATTAAATGCCATTGAGACTAAAGAACACACTAAAATCTGCTTAATAGATCTTCCTTGAGTGCAGGTTGGCTGTATGGTGACCTCAAGTAAAACCAAAATATCTTTTCCTCATAGTGACATCTTTTTCTTGAGAATTCCTGGATCTGGGTCCTGTAGTACATACTTTCTTTTGAAGCTTATTCTCCTCTGGAAGAAATAAGAGTTGTATCAAAGCACAAAAACCCAGTTTGTACATTTTTTTTCCAGTCACACACATCCCAGCCATCAGGCAGATGCACCCTTACATTTTTTCAGCTCCTAAATTTTTCCTGTTTCAGCTCACCAGTCTCTTATCCTAACATGACCAGGAAGGAAGGTAATTCAGCAGGATTACAGAGAAGAGAGGTCGTCACTTCAAAAGGCTGCATGAAGGGGGAAAAAATATAAGCAGGTAAAACGTGGTTTGTTTTATGTTTTTTTTCATATTTGCTCCCAGAATATGTGCAAATATCAGAAGCTGTACAACAATATCACGTACTCTGTTCTGAAAGAGAGGACAGGCATTAAACAAACTTCTGGAGTGCTGTTAAAATAACAGCTTGTGTAACTCAATTCCCATCAGCTGGGCTGCAAACACCATATCTCGTTTGGCTCCAAGAGCCTCAGGGGTCACATTTTGTGGAATCGTGTTTACCTGCTCCACCAAGAGCAGGGGTAAGGACACAATAAATCAGATACACAGCTCGAGTACATTTAAGGCTTTCAGTACCTGTCACAGTTAGGAGTTTTACAAGTTGGAAATGGAGACACAGATGGTAATTTTTTGTTTATTTTGGGGTTCTTTTCAAGACACTATATTAAATCTATGGTAATGCAAGGTTTGAGGGAGGAGGTTTCTCTTCTGCTGTAAGAATCTGGCAAAAAAATGTCTGTGTGCATTTCTTTAGGTTCATCTTTCAAACTGTTAGTGCCATCCACGTGATTTCTGTGTGTCCATCCCTCCTGTTTCACAAGCATATATGGAATCCTTTAATGCCTGTATAGGGTGTGCACCAACTCAAATCTGACCTTTCCAATACTGGAATTATCTTTTCTGTATCCATACTGTCATTATAGCTTGTCATTTCCCCTTACAAAACACAAACTGAGGTATGCACCCTGGGAAATGAAAAGATGGAAGTCCATGAAATGTCAGTTTGTTTGCTACAAACTTTTCCTTACAGTGGAATTACCAGGCAGTTTATACAATGTACAAAAAAAAAAAAAAAAAACAAAAACCAAACCAAACCTACAAAAAGTTTGTATAGCTACAAATTCTGCAATTCTAACTACTGCTTCCAAATTGAAACATACTATACCCTCATTTAAGTTTTACAGAATTGCTGTTGTGCACATTCTCTATCAGAATTATGGCTTCAACAGTAGTTTTGAAGTTCTATTTTGATTCTGTAAATATTTTGAGAGGTACTCTGCAATTTCTATTGAAAAAAGAAACTACAGAAAAATCTCTCTGTGAGAGGCACTACTCACTTTGTATTTGGGCTGATCTTCAATGGAGATACTCAATCCAGCTGGACATCACCCAGCTACCTGCTCTAGCTGACCCAGGGAGGGGAATACGTGACTCTAAGTCTGTGATTTTGTTCTGGGATTTTTCATTTTTAATGATTCACTTGGGTGTAACTTGAGCCATCAATAACATCAAGGTCATTTTAAGCTACGTGGGTAGAAAGCAATAGTACACCAATCAAAATGATTATGCAATTCTAGACCAAAATGAGAATTAACATCCTCTACCTTGGGTAATTGGTACTTCATAAAATGTTTCTGTAAAATTATGTATTTGCCAGGTGTACAAATTCTCAGAATTTTATTATTTTTCAGTTGTGCAACAGCAACAAACTCTTGTTTAATACTGTTTTGCTGCGGCAACAGAAGAGAATAGAGATGCAAAAAATCTACAGAAATTATAGAGGAAAAGTGAAATTTGAACTCCCAAGAAAACAGGGAGGGACAAGAGGACTCCATTAGAATACTTGCTGAAAGAAGCCCTGATTGTACAGCTTGGGAAACTAAACCACAGCACAACTAAAAGATTCAGTAAAGACTGTACTCTTAACTTGAAGTGACCCCTGGGAATCCATAACACTGAACGAGGTATTTACATATATCCCCAAATGCTATATAGGAAAAACAAGGCAAGAAAACTATTTCTGAATCTACAGCAACACTGAAGATTTCCTCACCCTAAGTGATGCTAATTGGGTGCCACACAGAGGAGCCCACAGTGCAGCTCAGCTGTGCAGAGCAAACCTCCCTGAGAGCTCTGCAGGAGCCTCACTGCTGCCAAAAGGAGAGGCCCACAAAGGCAAGGTTGTGCACTGCTACCTGGGCACTGAATGCTCTGAATGTGGAGTTCTACAGGGTGTTCCTAATTGACAGAAACCCTTCCTGCCCTCAGGAGCTGCACGCACAGGAACAAGGTGTGCCAGCACACACGGGAACTCTGCTGAGGGCTTTTGTTCCATTTTCAGCAGAATTGGGTCTTCCAACTGTGTCTACCTGGCTGTGGCTCTAAAAGCAGCTTTGACAGCTTGAAGGTCATCAGCCAGCCAGAATCCCAGCCACGCTTCAGCACTCCCCACTGGATACTGCTTGCTCAAAGGGGCCAAGATACAGAGGGGCACTGAGACCTTCAACATACAGAGCAACCTCCTCCATTTCAATCAAACCACATTTGCATAAAGTGCAGAACAAAACTGGGAGAATCAACTGACTTTTCCATAGTCTCTGCGTGTCTGGATGGAGTATTGCACAGAGCTTTGGCAGTTTTCCATTTAGAAAGGCTTTAGCATTGCAAGAGGCACAGAGAACAAGAGGCACTAAGGTAATCAGAAGGAAAAAGCTACATTATATCTGGGCTACCTGATGGTTAAATAAGAATCTCTGGCATTTCCAGTTTGTAGCATTAAATCTCACATTGGCTTTTACAAGTTAGACATGTTACTATCCTGATTTTCAAAGAAAAACTCTTGGCAAAGATCATAAGCTAATCTACAGCAATCAACCGTAAATTGCTTTGTTCTGTTCTACCCAGTAACTCAGAATGCTCCCTAAAGAGATTTGCCCTCTGCAACTTTTCAGAGTACATAGCCACTGAGAGAGAGGAAAATAATTTAGGGAGGTGAGGAGTAGTGACCAGCAACTTAACCAAAGAAACTTAGGCAAAATATTAGGCAGCACTGCCTTACTCAGAGATCCAGTCAAAACCAGAACGTCCCCTTTTAGAGATGTATCTAACATGTGCTAACATGCAAATCTTTTGAGAAAAATTCTACCATGTCATTTGGATAGTGGGCATTTATCTTGATGCCATGTTACCTCTCTGTTTTCTGCTTCTTAGAGCCATCTTTTCACTTGTATTGTTTAACAGCTTCCAAAGTTACTTCCCTGGCAGCACTGATTGCTTTACACATTTAAATATTTTACTAAAACGTGTCACCATTAGATGGTGGTGATAGGGAAAACAGAGGCAAGGGATGTTTTAAAAAGAGAGATAGAAGAACTTCGGAGCTGATTGAAAACTGAGGCTGATTAGAAGTCAACCAGCCTGAGTTCCAGCTTTGATCCTGTGTCCAGGAGTACCAGAGAACACAGCTCCTGCTGCCAGCACTGTATGAACTCTCTGATAAACGCTGATAAATTGCAAGAAATTAATCTCTGAGGAGTGGGAGCCCCATACATGGTTCATTACTTACCTTGACGTTTCTGATATGTGTTAGCAAAAAGTCTGAGGATGCAAAGGCAGGAATCAATACTAAAATACAAAGCAATAACTTGTTTTCCATTTTGGGAAAAAAGTGAGATTCCAATTGGAATGATATGCATAAATATCTAACGCTTTGTTTACCAAGTGTTAATAAATAACCCAATGAGAGAAGTAGGATTAAGCATTAGGCATTTGGGAAAAAACCAGATGCTGAATTTTGAATTAGTATAATCTATAGAATACTGTTAGAAAATCTGTTAAAAATTTACAGAATATTTCAGCAATGTCTCTACTATGTAATAGCTTCAAACAAAAATTCACAGCCATTTCTGTACTGGCAACTGAGATTAATCTCCACCCCAGACTCACTTTTTTTCCCAAATGAAAACTGTCATCTTTCTGATACTTCCTTAAAGGCTTTCCCTAGCTCAGATTTACTGCAGCCATAACAGAGCTTGCAGTCTGTGAAAGCCATTTAAGCTCCCTTTCAAAAGTACCCCTGCAATCCTCCCTATCAGTTAGGTACCCGATTTAGGTATCGTGCTTTGACATGTATCCTGTCTAATCTAGAAACTTCCCTTGCACGAGTTCCTATCCATCTTCATGGCTGAAACCAGGTCCGAGCTCCCAGCTCGTGCATCTCGCACGCTCAGTGTGCTCAGCCTGCAGCTGCAGGGCCACTTTCCTGGGTTTGTGACCTTGACAGTGTTCATTCTCTCTTAAACTTTGCAGCTGGCTCATTCCACCCGTTAACGAAAGACAGACTTAGAGCACTGGGGGTTACATGCTCAGCGATAAAACATTTTATTTTCTGGTTTTCCTGCAGTCAGTGTTATGAGGTGCTCAGCCACGGGAGGGACATAGGAGAGCTCCAGGAGCTCCTTTGTAACCAGCCTGGAGACTTTTTTACCCATTCTCTGCCCCATCCAAAGGGACAGGACGGCTCTATGGAGCTGCTGCGCTCTGCTCTGGGGAGCTGTGGCACAGCCGTGTCGCTACGGTCAGCTTTTCCCCGGGCTCAGCGCAGGGACCTCAGGGAGCAGCACGCCAGGGCCACGGCTGAGGCGGCGCCGGTGAGGGCACAGCGCGGTCCCGGCGCCGGGCGGCCTCGCTCCCTCAGCGCGCTGCCCGCTCTCAACATGGCCGCCGCGCCCGCTTCCAAAATGGCCGCCGCGGCGCCGCGCCCGCGCCGTGAAGCTGCGCGCAAGGCGCTCCATGGCCGCGGCCGCCCCGGGCATCTCTATGGCAGCGGGCGCTGCCCGGGCCCGGCGGCGGGAGGATGCCCCTGGCTGCCTATTGCTTCCTGCGGGCCGTGGGCAAGGGCAGCTACGGGGAGGTGAGCCTGGCGCGGCACCGCCAGGACCGCAAGCAGGTAGCGAGGGGCTGGGCTGGGGGTGCCGCGGCGTCTGGTTGGGCTGTGGCCGGCAGGCTGCTGTGGCGCGGCTTTGGCTGGTGGCCCTGATGCACCCTGGCACGATCAGGGAGTGGCTTCGTGTCAGGTGTAGGTGTGACTACGGCCGGGAGTCGGGGTGGGACTGTGAGTTGGGGACTGTGACTGTTGGAGGGTGGCTGCAGCCACCCGAGCTGTTCCTGTTCTCTTCCCTTGTCTATAAGAACCTTTCTTAAAGGTGTGGGGAAGACTCTTCTTGGGAAGGTTTTGGTTTTGTCAAGGTAGAAGCACAAGCATTTCTGTTGGAAAACTGAAATAATCTGTCTTGTCTGGCCAAAGCAGAGGTGTCTGATAGGGAATGTGAGAGGGCAAAGGAATGGGGATGGGGAACATCCAGAGAGCAGTGCCACAGGAACCTTGTGTGTGAACCGTGCCTGGCATTTTACTGGCGGTGATGGGAGATGTGTTCCCAGCAGGGATCAGAGGGTGTGTCCTTCCCGGCTGAGGGCAGTTCCCTGCGTGGAAGCCCGAGGCGAATCCCTCTGACCTGCGGCTTGGGTAGCAGCGATGGCACGACGTGTTCCCTCCAGGCCATCACCACGGTGCATGGTCCAATGTCCACACAGAGTTGCTAACCTCATCCTAAAAGTAAACAGTGCATTGGGGTCACTTTCACTCGGATACAGGTCCTTGGATTTCATTGTGGTGCTGCTGGTCATTAGCACTGGCAAGAACCTTGCTTCCTATTTGTAATTGCATCATAAATACTTGGCATGGTTTACTGTGTTTTATCTTTTGCCAACTTTTACAAACTTTCTTCTGTAGCACGATGATCTAGATTTTTTTTCGTGGCTTTGGCACAGTGCCACATGTTCTGTGAAAGAAATCGTGTCTTATTTAAGTATATTTGTTGTTAACTAAATGCTGGATTTTTTGTGGAGAAGGTCAAGTAGCTTTAAGTGTTTAAAACAAAATGAAACTGGATTCATACACAATTTAGTATCAAATAAGGTGGGAGAACAGTGCAATAGACTTCAGGAGAGAATCTTGCCAGGAAATCATGCTCATTAAACTAAATATAATCAATGCCAAGTTTAAAGTAAGGCATTTTTTGCATTTTGGTAGTGTATTTTCTAGTAGATGCTGATACAAGCTTAAACAGTTTCCATGCCCAAAGACAGAGTTGTAGTTGACTTGTCACATAGAACACGGTAGTTGCAGCATTTCTATTTTATTTTGAAGTTAGGTGATTCTGTGTACAATTAGATGTGTGATATTCCTCCTGGAAGCTTTGCATCATCACAAGTTCTGACCAGCAGGAGGCTTCTGGGACTCAAAGTCACGAGGTACTATGAATTTTCTGGGGAGCAGGTTCCCTTGGTGCATAGGGGCATCTCCTCAGCACTAATTAAGTGTGCTGGGCTAATTAATAGGTGCAGCCTGGAGAGCAGACACTGAACCATCTCTGAGGATGCTAAAATTCAGCAAGTAAAAATATTTTTAGAGTTTTGATTTAAAACCTCTCCAAGAAGAGCAGGTTTGAGTGTAACCATGACCTGATTGTTCTGTGGAAAGCTGGTGCCCTTAAGTGATTGATGTGATGTCCTACAAAATTTACATGAGGATAGGGCCAGGCAGGTCAGACCTAAATATTGGTGTTGTGGATGATGAAAGTGTTCTCTGGATTTTATTGTCTCATCTTCAGCTTCATGAATGTTTTTGCTGAAACCTAAGATTCCTTAGAATTACATTTAACGTAGTACATATTAAGGAAGTAGATAACAACTTCTGTATGTAGCTTTGAAAAGTTCTTTATAAAGAATAAAGACCCATCTTAATAAAGTATAAAAACAAATTAGGAATGAGCATAAGACCTTTTGTCTCTTTCAGATGACTTTTGTCATTTGTTTGCATATGACTGCATACTTTATATGTATATATGTTTAAGGTTACTATTGATGTGACCTATTTGAGAGTAATTGTGGTGCACAAACAGATATTTCAGGCTTAAAAGATGAACAACACATTTAAAATGAGAGTGGGGAGAAAAAGAGGTGTGAACATTAATCAGAAGAAAGCAAAACACCACAAAATTCCTGAGCAGAGTTGTATTCAGGTGGATGAATGGAACACACCTGGTCCATTTTTATGGTGTAAGGGTAGAAAAGAAGAAATTGTGCATAACTTTCAGCCAAACCGCAGCCTCCCTGTAGAATAACGAGTGGAGATTTCAAATACTGCATTTCCTTTAGGTCTGGGGAATTCCCTAGGGCTTCTGCAGAGTTGCTTTCTTCTCCTACCATACACCTTGCTGTGTCTTTTACAGTATGTCATCAAAAAGTTAAACCTTAGAAGTGCTTCCAGCCGCGAGAGGAGAGCAGCAGAGCAAGAGGCACAGCTCCTGTCCCAGCTGAGACACCCCAACATCGTCACCTACAGAGAGTCCTGGCAGGGGGACGATGGCCACCTCTACATTGTCATGGGCTTCTGTGAGGGGGGAGATCTCTACCACAGACTCAAGGAGCAGAAGGGAAGACTCTTGCCTGAGAATCAGGTGGTGGAGTGGTTTGTCCAGATTGCCATGGCACTGCAGGTACAGTGAAGTGTAATTTTGTCACCTTCAGAGATAAACTTGATTTGGTTTTTTATACGTTTAAAAACTCCAGCTAAGCTGCAGCCTTTGGATTCCCATTTGGCTGGGTTAATATCTTAATACATGGCTGTTAATACATTAAAAATGGATCATTGCAGTCAAATGAACTATTTCAAGTAAGAAATTGCTGGCATATTTTATGTCCACACCTCTGTAGCGCAGTAGACAGTGGTTACCTTTGGTGTCTTTGCAACTCTTGTGTGAGATGCTTCTTATGTTAAATTTACAAAATGTTGTTTTGGGGGCAAAAAAAAAAAGCAGGTTATTCCAGAAGTATTTTGTGTTCAGTCTTTTTACTGCTGTTTTTAATGGTAGATTAAGACTATTAATTCATCATTTCTATTAAGCCTTATCCTACTCTTTTAAATTTGTAATTGGAGGTTATCAAACTTTAAAGGCAATTGCTACAGCACTAAAGACCAGATAAAGATGTTAACACTAAAGAATAAGAAATGAGATAGAAAATTCTATCCTAAAGTTGGCAGTTGTGTTCAAATACACCCAAGTCTATGGTACTGTCTGTTATTGTTTATTATGGCTAATTTTCTTCCCTGTTTACACAAAGCTCACTTAGTGATTTCCTCTGAAATTTCATACTTTAGACTAAGATTGTCAAGGAATGAAAGCAGCAAAAAGTGAGTTACAGTCTTAATTTTACATTTTTATTTCTTCTTTTCTGCTGATTTACAGGAGCCACACAGGGAGATTTGGTTAAAGCAGTGCCAAGTTTGGGGCCCCTGCCTATGTCAGTCACTTTTAGTGGTATTTCACCAGTACTGTCTTAGCAGGGCACTCCTGACCTTGAGAGTGATTTATGTGTTTCTTCTGCTTTTGTGTTTTACCTCTTTCACTTGTGTAATGAGATTTTACTTTTCAGTGTAAAAGAACAAATTAGGAGTTAATTAACCCTTATTTATATGATGTTTTTTCCCCTAGTATTTACATGAAAAGCACATTCTGCACAGAGATCTTAAAACTCAGAATATTTTTCTGACACGAACAAATATAATCAAAGTGGGAGACCTGGGAATAGCCAGAGTGTTGGAGAACCAGTATGACATGGCCAGCACTCTCATAGGCACCCCGTACTACATGAGCCCTGAACTCTTTTCTAACAAACCCTACAACTACAAGGTACAGTATGGAAATGTCATTTCTCTTCTCTTAGGCACCTTGTTTTATTTGTCTGAGAACATTACAATCTTATCTGTGGTTTTGGGTCTCTTATTGCTTCCAAGTCTTTTTAATCTTCCCAAAGACTGAACAAAAAAAAAAAAAAAGGAGAGAGATTTGTAGGAATGTTTGTTTCTGGAACTGTGTTTGGGAATCCATAGCATGTGATAAGTTATCAGAGCCAAGGTGTTCAGCAGGCTGCCTGTACCTCTCACAGCTGCAGAGATACAGCATGGGAACAAAAATACCACTCTGTGTTAGAGAGATGCACTTTCTAAATTTATTATATGCCAGACAGGAAGTTTTACACTCAAATGTCATATCAGAAATAACAGCAGCATTACAAACCAGAAAAAAATAATGAAAAGGAAATTTTAAGGAGAGGAATAAGCAGTGTTAATTTGAATTTAAAATGTAACAGAATAGAAGCAAACATGTTCCCCATATCAACTCTTGCTGCAAGCCACACACACCATAAATATGAGAGTCTGCAATGAGCAAGAGCTGAGGGGAAACTTCTTCCAATGTTAAATCAAGATTTTTCATTTACAATTAGGACTAATATTGTACTAAAAATGAAACAAGTAACTCTCCCCCCAAAGATAGCTGATTTCTACACTTCCTTTTGGAAAAAAAATGGGGATATTTGTAAGAAAATATTTCACTTGATCAAAATTAAAAGTAGAAGAGTGAGACTGAAGCTAAAAGTTTGCAATGGAATTTGGGCTTAATTAGCTTAGTGTCATTAATAGCCTCTTTGAAAGCAGGTGACTGAGTTCAAAGATAAAACTTGTACAACTAATAAGAAGTTCCCAAACACTTTCTCTTCCCCTTTTTTCAGTCTGATGTTTGGGCCTTGGGCTGCTGTGTTTATGAGATGGCTACACTGAAACACGCCTTCAATGCCAAGGACATGAACTCCTTGGCTTATCGAATTATTGAAGGGAAGGTAAAAACTCCCAGCAGTTTTTGTATGTGCTTGGATTTTCTATGTAGAAATTGAGATTATCTTTTCTAATCAGAAATATTGCATGGAGTTAAAAATACTTGCATATAACATAAATTATCATATGCAAGACTGGTGTTTCGTGGCAGTGTATGATGTGATAGCAGACCAAGGGAGGTATTCCTTTGTAGATATGCCTAGAGTTTCCTGTTACCTCTTCATGTAATGAAGATATTGATTAATTTTCTAAGTTCCAAGATGCCTTTCTTAATTTGCTTCTGGTTTTGCATAAACATTGCATAAAAATTAAATTACTGGGTAATGCAATTTTCCTGTTATGTAAAATTAGCTTATTTAAGTGTCTTGTTGTTTTGGCACATTATGAAGTTAATATAAATTTTTAAGCCTATTTACAGAACTTTTACTGTTCACATTAATAAAATTAGGAACAGTTCTTAGCCAGACACTTGGAATTTCAATATTTTGTTTAACATGAAGCAGTTGGGTAATTTCAGCATTAGAACATTGGGTCTGTTTTTTGTGCAGAGTATGTAGCTGACCAGAACTGCCACACATAAACATTCTAGAAGTAGCTCCTGTTGATGGATGTATTAAATAATACCAGGCTTCCCTTTCCCTTCACAGCTGCCACCCATGCCAAAGGATTACAGCCCACAGCTGGTAGAAATAATACAAACTATGCTCAGTAAAAGACCTGAGGAACGACCCAGTGTGAAAAGCATCCTGCGACAGCCGTATATCAAACAACAGATTTCTTTGTTTTTGGAAGCCACAAAGGCGTAAGGCATTTTCATTTGAGTGATTCTGTGCTAAATATTCATGTTATTGTCATCTTTTTTGTTACATCTTTTCCTGTGATTTGTAGCAGGATAAAATAGGTTTTGTTACGTGCAGCTACAAAGAATATGAACATGAGTTGCTTTGAATTCTTTGAGAAATGTGAGGGAATTAGAGTGGAAATGCAGAATAAAACTGTGTAGTGCTTAGCAATACAGAATTGGTAGAAAACAAACACCTTTTCATATGGTTCTTGTGGCCATTTATCATCTGGGTGTTGAAAAACCAAGTTCCTTTTCATATACACTGATATTATTTTCTTTGTCAGGTTTAGTCAGTTTTTTTACTGCTTCCAGATAGAACTGATTTTGATGCTCTGCAGAGCAGGTGCACGTTGCTGGCAGAGTCTGAGTTGTGTTTTTAAGCTCCTTTTCTAGAACTGAAAATGAGGATGTTGTGCACAGTCTGTTGAAAAAGCCCAGTATCTGATACTCTCTGTATGAAAGCTCTTTAGTGGAGAAGATTTTTTTTAATTAGTATAATCTAAAGAAATATATTAAGGCCTTGTTGATGGTGATTGAATGAGCAACTTCCGTTTTCTTTACAGGAAAGCTGCTAGAAATCATAAGAAAACACTGAATTCTAAACCTAAAGACCCTTGTTCTGTCTTCCCAGCAAAGAATGAATGTCACAGCAGGAATGTTACACACCAAAACCACTCCTCTGAGCAAGCCAGGAAATACAAAGTTGTAAGATATGGGGTTTTTTTATCTTTAAAATAAAAAGCCAACAAAATCCAAATCCCTCTTGCTTATTCATGATAAAAAACTCAGTTCTATAAGAAGTGTCTTGAGAATATCTGAGAACATTAAATCTGAATCCCAGCAATGTGTAAAATTCATATTAGGGAAGGAATTGTTTTTAGATAAGAGTAGAAGTAATTGAAAAGCTGTGGATCAGTGAAACTAATTACAAGATCTTTAAGATGTTAACTAAACAACACCTGGTTTTATGTGAGTTACTCTTGGAGTATTTGGGGTCAAATAATTTTTCAAATATTTCATATTTTTGTATTTTTCAATATGACAAGTGGTAAGGTTTTTCCAATCAAAAATAGGTATTTAAAAGTGAATTACAGTCACAACTAAAATTGTTTATTTTTGAAATTCTTTCCAGTGGTTAGAACAAACCTTTTGTAATGGTTAATCTTGTGCATGTTTTTTGTTTTCTCTAATGAGTCTGCTGTTCTGGGTTTGAGCTTTCAATTCAGTTGAAATACTGAATATATGTGGTGGAGAGCGTCTTAAAAACTCTTGGGGCTTGTTCCTCCCTTAGGGAAGAGCCAAGTGAGTACAACTTTTCTTTCATGGTCCTGGCGAAAAGTAGGTGAACTCCATGTGTATAAACCAATACCTGGAACAGGTCGTTTGCAAATCTGTATCTCTTTAAACATGTGGGTTTTGACTTTTTTGAGGTTCCTAATCTGTTACTGATGATAATTTCCTTTCTATTTATGTGCTCTGGTATGTTCTTGATTTTCCTTAGGTGCTTAGAGAATTCTTTCATATGTGTGTAAAACCCAAAAGATAATGACTTTTTTGTCATTAGGATGAAGATTGCATCAGCAAATGTAAAGCCACCAAATTTTGTCCCTCAGAGAAACCAGCTGTTGAGGTGGAAACAAAACCAAGCAAAAATGACCTGAACAGCTTGGGAGACTCCATAGCTACAGTCAGTGGAGTGAACATTGATATCTCTCTGTCTGAAAGGATGAAGTGTGGAAGTGAGAAGTGTGGCAGTGAGAGTGTTCCAGAGAATAATAAAGCAAAGCATTTACATGTTCCAGGCCATTCTAAAATAATGTCTGATAACCTACCAGTTAAGGAAGATGGACAACAGCAAAGAGCAAAACAGGCTTTTAAAGCTGAAAGTGTTGAATCTAAGCCATCTTCTGTTGATTCTGTAGAAGATGATGATGACACTTTGAAACTCCTGCAGCCTGTATCAAAAGACCAAAAGCAAGTTGACCTGGTAATGCATTTATGCTTATTTGAAGTAGATTTTAGCAGTGGCCAGTTACAATCTCTTACAATTTAGACAGCTGTTGCACATGTTTTTCTGTCAAAGTAGAATGTTGCTGATGCAGTTATTGACATTCTTTATTAGTTAGGAGACTTGGTTTCAGATTTGCAAAGGCATTATGGTGAAGTAGTTTTGGGATTGCATCTGTCTAGATGATTTAAATTCTGTTTTTACGGGGAAAAAATTTCTTTTCCCAGCTGAGAACAGGGAGGGTAAGAATAGTTTTGTAACTTCTTTGTTCTGTGTTGTAAATAGGCCTGAATAATCTTGATTTGGAGTGAGGGCTAAGTGGTGGTAATTGTCTTTTCACTGCATTTTGGTCTGCCATGAGATTTTTAATGAGAAATCATTATTTATTGTAGAGCTTGGATTGTACTGAAAAGCTGCTAGCACCCTTCGTCCCTGTTGTAATTCAAGTAAGTGTCCTTCTTTGAAGGTTTAGTAGCTAAAGATACAGCAGATATTTTATCTATCAAGTAAGAATTTATTATGGTTGTACCTTTGCCATGTTAAGGTGGTTGCAGTCCAAATAGTAAAGTGGCCTGTTTTGATTTTTTTTTTAAGTGTGTTTGTGTAAGTCTGCAAATTAAATGTCTGCATTTTTTAAAAAATGCTTTTACTTATTAGGATGATGCCAGTCATGGAGCTCCAGGAGATGCTCAGGGAAAAATGACCTTCCATGTGCAGCCTCACAGCTCTGTCAGTGAACCCTCTCTCTCCTGGCAGCAGCAGCAGAAGAGAGAGCTTGCTGAAGGCTGCTCAGAGAAGGTGCAGATACTTGAAAAATACCTCTCCTCTTTCCTTTAAGACTCCTGTGTTTTTCCTCTTTAAACGTGGGACCTATTTTCTGAAAAAGGGTGGGTGTTTTAATGCTGTTCTTGTTTCATGTGTGTCTGTGTAACTTCATTGGTAACAAATGCAGATCACTGAAGGTGACTGTTAGCAGCAGCCTGAGTAAACCTCTGAAAACCCCAATAACCTCAGCAGGGGTGAGGTGGCTGTGCCTTTGCTGGGCTGCAGTCTTTCCTAGGAAATTCCATCAGGACTTCTCACTGTGGCTACAAGTGAGCACCTTTGTGGATAAGGCTACTTGTGGTGGGTAGTAGCTTAGTAGTACTTTAGAATAGATGTGTAGTGGCTGCCCTGAGCTGCTGAGTGCAAACTGTAGGAAGAAGATCTTGGCATGCACATAGGAGAGGGCTCCTGTCAGTCCTTCCACACTGAGCAGGTTTCTTTGGGGAAAGGCACAGGGCTAGAGAAAAGGGTGATTGCTGATTGATAACCTGGTTTTCTCTTTGGGTTTTGCTATTTGGAGGTGGTGACAGTTGTTGCAGAGGCATTGGCTAAAAAATAGTCTGGGAGGAGGGGAATAAGATGTAGGGATGGAGAGAAGGGAAATGGGTGCAAGCAGAGATGTGGAGAGGAAAGGATCAAGCTGGGAGATTTGAAGAGGTTACAGTAGGATTCAAAACCCTGGCATCCAGCTTTACCATGCAAGAATGTCCTCTAGATTGCAGAGTACTTAAACTTAATAAAGAAAATAAATTCTTGCTCATTTCTCTCTTAAGTTCAGAGCAGTTTCTCCTCAGCCTCTACCTGTTCCTTCTGATGTGACCCCAAAGACAGCCCAGAGGGGTGCAGAGCACCCTGAGCCTGCAGATAGTGCCAAATCCAGTCAAGCAGCCATTCCAAAGGTTAGTGATGAAAACTGTGTCTGTTTGTTTTTGTCTCATTCCTTCTGAGCAATTTGCCCTCAAATTAATATCAAATGAACTTCCTTTGAAGGAGAGGCCCTTGTCAGCAAGAGAACGAAGGAGGCTGAAACAGTCCCGGGAGATGCTTCCCTCTGGTAATTTTATGTTTATGTGTTAGCAGTTTATGTTTAAGTAGGCTAATAACTTCTTTGTGAAGAAATGATAACTTCTTGTCTGTTCTTCACTGCCATCTTCAGAAAGATGCCCTAAGGGTCTAGTTCTGTGTTAAATAAAAAGTCCTGTTAACATGGCTGTATTTTTCTGCTTTTTAGTTATTTTAATTGTGTTCTCTGTTCACAACTTGTCTTTGAAATGTACATGGAACATAGAATATTCACTTTCAGACAGGAGCCTCAATGTTTTCTCTTAGCAGAATACCTACCTCCCTGCCTGTCTTCTGCCAGGTGATAGACTTTTTCTTGCATGAGCTTGAAACTAATTCAGAACACATGCAGTTTAGTTGTAAATATTGTCAAAATGTCATCCTTCCAGTGGTTCCAGCAAGACAATCACTAAATAGTGCGGTAGTTGAAGTGAAACCACTTGTGGAAAATTGTGTTAAAGTTCCTCAGTCCTCATCAGATCCCAGTATTTCTCAGGTAAACTTTGTCAAAAGTATTTCTGCCATGTAAGAATAGTAATTTATACCATATTGCTGAATTACTTTCAGCTATTAGAGTTTTGTTATTTATTCCCCCTTCTCTTAGAGAAAGAGAGAAGCCCATTGCCTATCTGATGATGAGTTAAGCTCTTCCACAAGCTCTACAGACAAGTCTGATGGGGATTCCAAGGAGAAGTAAGGATTTTGTTTAATACTGTGCAAGAGTTTTCACTGCTATGCTGGACCTTGACTTGGAGTGGAAAAAAATGGCTTTCACACTTTATCTCTGCATAGTGAGTGATTGAAGGAGTATGTGATGCATACAGGAAAACAGCCCCATTGAATTATTCTCTCTCTCTCTGACTATACATTTTCCATGCTGAACTTTCTGGGCCATGTGATTGTGTACTTCTGTTTTTGTGAACTGGAGCTTCCCAGGAAACCAATCTTCCAGCACCAAAGGACATCTACTGTCAGGATGCATTAAAAGCACAAGTTAAAAGGTGCCAGTGTACTTCCTTTCCACTGTAAATGAGGCTGAATTTATTTCTGATTTTTATCAGTGTAAGCAGCTTTCAAAGGATGCAATTTTTTTGCATTACCAGAGTCAGCAGTAGGATTGTGGAGTTTCACAGTGACTGGGCTCTGAGCCCTTGTCAGATGAAATACTGATGTTGCTATTGATAAAATTGCACCACAACAAGGAATTTAACATGGAATACTTAAAAGGACTTCAGTAAACTCATTGAAAGTCCTTGGAATGCAGGGTGGAATTGCATTATGACTGAATTACATCCTTCTTCTTTCCTAGAAAAAGCAATGTGAATGAAATGAATGACTTGGTGCAGCTTATGACATGGACACTGAAAATGGACTCCAAGGAGAACTCTGAGTGCTGTGTAACCTCAACCCCAGCCCCAGAGTTTAAACTTCATAGAAAATATCGAGATACTTTGATTTTGCATGGAAAATCACCTGATGAATCAGAGGAATTAAAAACAGATGAGATTTCTTCAGGTCTGTTGCTCTGGGATTCTGTGGCAATACCTAGAGTCATCCCATATTCTTCTACAGGATATGAAAATTGTCAGTACTGAAAGTAATTGCTACTGCACTGATTTTTTGATTGAATTTTATTTTTAATAGATATGTTATCAGTCCCTTACAAGATTAGGAGAATGATTGAAATCCTGAGATCTGATGTGGTGCAAGGATTGGGAGTGAAACTTCTTGAGAAGGTGTACAGAATCATGGAAGATGATGATGAAGTGAAAAGAGAGGTGAATGTCTTTCATAATAAAATTGTTTAATTTCTTTATAAACCTAGATAAATGAGCAGGGTCTTTACCCTATTGAGATAGGGTAAACCTTGATTCCAGACAGTCTTTATGTAGTCATGGGCAGGCAAGAGCCTAAATATATTGTAATTTTTACTCTTAAGTTTGATTCTAGATGTAGACTACATTCAACTGCACCTTCTTCAGAAACCAGTCAGACCTTTAGAATTGTACCATGGCCCCTGAATTTGGGGAAGGGATGCAAATAATTTTACTCTGTGCTGTTTCTCCAGTTTTAATTTCTTCTGTCTCTCAAATTTTTGCCTTTACATTACTTGCCTCGTGCCCCTTATGTCTAAAATAAGAAATAGTTTAATATCAATCCCCAAAAGAGGTGAATGAGCAATACCTCCAGCTCCTTTGATTCAAAACTTGGTTACATTACCCATGTAGTATTTGATTTGTAACATATGAAGATCGGATATTTTAAATTTTTGGAAGTCTCTTGCTTTTAGACAACGACTTTCATTTTTCTTCTCTCCCATCTACATTGCCAAGCTTCACATGCCTCTTTCAGCTGTTGCTTTGGTATTTTTTTGTTAATATTTTGGTAGCTTCTGCTTTTTTTCAATGCCAGTAAACGATGTGGGTTTGGTTTTGTGTATTTGGAGCCAGTAAATGTTGTGGGTTTTTGTTCCAAACAGCTGCAGTTGCGGGAGCACATGGGAGACAAGTATGTGAGTTACAGTGCGAAGGCTCGGCACCTGAAATTCCTGGAAGAAAATGTGAAGCTCTAACTTTGGAGAAAAGAACTGGTTTTAATCTCCTTTGATAGACTGGACCAGCTTACAAAGCATGTTTATGCATTGATCTCCTTTGCTGGAATAAGGAGGTGAACTTGCAGCAAATGTTAGATTTTGTAGTAATATTTTACATGTTAAAATGTGAACCAAACTATCACTTTCCCAGAAGAGAAACTGTTTAGTTTAGTTTTTATTCTCGTAATGAAACTTTAAAAAGTTGCTTTTCATAGATGAAAATAGGGATGGATACCAAGTTTTGAGTGTCAAAAAAGATTATGTTTTGGTTTGAATTTGTCATATAAAAAGGTTTTTTGTATGGTCTCATACTAAATACAGTAACAAAATCTCTGCCAAGGCTCTGGTGTGATAAGCTATATGCTGTTACATCAGATCATTATCAAAATTCAGCATGAAGAGACAATTACTAATTTTTGTAGAACTCAAGGTCCTCAGGTTCTGTGAATTGCTAAGTCCCAGTGCTGAAGGGGACGGTTGAACTGCTTGCAAGGAGAGACTCTGCTCTTGTGTTTTGTTGCTGAGGCAGTCACCAAGGTGGGGGAAAGCATTTGGTAACTGGATAAAATAAGTCTGAAAATGTTTGAAAGGAATGCAGCCATGGTTACCATGGTCCCAGCTGGAGAAATCCCTTTGCCTTACAAATACTAATTGCTTTTAGGAATGAAGGTGCCCAGGACCAGAATCACTTAGGGAAAAGATAAAACACTTATTTCTCTTTGTTTGCATCCAGTGTCTCACTTCAGCCCCCAGGCATTGTTGTGTACCATCCCTACAGGAAAAGCACGTGTTTTTTAAATAATGAAAAAGTCAAGGGGAATTGAATTTGTAAAATAAAATATAAAGGAACAACTTCTCTCTTTTCCTGCCTGTAGCTGGAATACTGTAACCTCCAGCAGCTGTGAGGGAAGTTACTGACAGGACAGTAGTGGAAAAAAAAAGCCATACCTATGGATCCTGCTGCCTCTCAGACACTGCATGCTCAAGTTACAATGTTTCAGGAGCTGTTGTTACTTGCTCTTCCCAGGGAAATTTATTTGAACAAAACCTGCCACTCTGCAGTCTCCTATCCCAGAACAGTTATTTGCAGAACTGTGGGGTATGTAGCATTTCACAGTATTTGTTACAACCTGGCACTACTCCCAGCTTGGTTTACACATAGCTAGAAATACTTCAGTAGAAGTCCAGCTGTTTATTATCTTTTAGGCTATGGCAACAGCTTAACTCCACTTCATTCACTGTGTTCCTTTTTAGTGAAATACTTGAGATGTGACCTCCAGTAGCCTTCTGAAGTTAATCCCCCCCATCCCTGCGTTCCCAGTGACTTCCCTAAAACTCCAGACCCAATTTCCAGCCTTCATGCTCCCTGCAGAGCTTGGCTGTACTCATGGTAGTATACAAAGTACTAAGAAAAACCAAACACTAAGCCAAGAAGTATTTCTCAGTGGAAATTAATTTAACAAAATTTAACAAAGTAACAGCCTGAAAAGCATAATTTTTAGCTTTTAGAATGTCTCTTTGGCTTCCTGTCTGCTGCCTTCTTCTCTTCTGTGCCCGACTCCTGGACAGGCAGCCACTTGAGGGGGTTGCGGCGGTACATGGGCCACGGAGGGAGTGTCAGCTGAGGGCAAAGGAGGCAAGTCAGAACATGGACACTGACATGCTGAAGAGCTGTTTTGTACAGCTTGTTAGGAAAATCTTCATCCCTAACTATCTGTTAGTCCTAAGAACACTCATACAATTTCATATATATTTACAGTTTCTATTACAAAGGTTACCTGCTTAAGTATGTGATTAAAGCACCCCAGGTCATTGGAAGGAGGAGGACAGCACCCACCCTGAAGAAAAAGGGACTCCCCTGGACTCCCGAGGTGCCATCAGCATCCCAGCACCTCCCACACTGCACTGAGACCCTCCCCTTGCCTGGCATCGTGGGCGAGTAACTCAGGGATGTGTAAGTAAGTAAGGAGCAGATGGATGATGATGCCAGAGAATTACAGGGGCTTTTCAAACAGTGGAATGTGTGTGTGTGTTTTGAGTAGTGATTGGTCAGATCATGTTGTATCTGAGTGCTTGAAAGGTGTAAAACCCACGTGTAAAACTGGATTGGGAGTGCCCCAACAGGAACAGGACACCTCTCATGCATGGATAAGGAATTACTGCTGCAATTCCATGCTCTGCCTCCTTGTCTCTCTCCTCAGGCAGCAGGGGACAGCTGCAAAACCATCATGACAAGCTGCTACTGCACAGAAAGCCTCCCTGCCCTGTCTGTTATCAATGCTGGCAGCTGGACTTGACACTAACTTTTAATTGAAGTGAAAAACTAACTCAAAAGTGGTATTAAATTGCTAACATTCTGCTAGCATTTCAAAAAGAGCACTTAATGGCTTGCAAAGCACTTTATGCAGATCAAAGGAAGTACAAATATGTATTAATAAATCTGAATTGCATTGCAAGCATTAGTCTGTGCTGATAGCCCCTCAGTCCAACAATTATTGCAGATTAGAAAACAATTAAATGCATGTATTTTCTGGTTTGGGGAAAAAACCATTCTTACCAAACATGATAAGGCAAATCCAGCCATAACTATGTAGACAGTCCATCCAAACTGCTCAGTGATGTATCCATAGATGAAACCAATTACCTGGAAAAAATATTTTTAAAGAATCAAACTTCAAATGAAGAAAAACGTTTCCCATGACATGATTAAGTTGCAGGGGGTGGATTTAGGTAGGAAAATGTGGGTTTTTCAAAAGAATGGTTCATCCATCTTTCTAACCTTTTCAAAATTGCAGGCCAACAATCGAAGTAAAAGATGGGAAGAAGAAAAGATTTAATCCATGACAGCCCCTCTGACTTTGTTTAAGGCTTTTAGTGATACCAACCAGTAAGAAAAATATTTGTAAGATCAGAAAACAAAATGAGCCTTTATGTTCTTACCCACAGGTCTACTATACTTACTGCAGAGACAAGAATGATTCCTTGAAAAATCTGTTCTGCTAATTTTTGGCCCTTGTAGTCCTGTGGAAAGAGACACTTTTTAGTCAATTGCTCAAAACACAGACCTGCCCACTTAACTCTTTCAGGTTAGAGCCTACAGTCTACCTGACCATGGGTTCTCAGCGTTTTTGTTCAACTTTCAAACCAGATTGGAATTATTTTTCTTACAGTGGCTGAAAACACCTCCTCTGCAGGCTTGACCACATCACCTAGAAATAGAAGCAAGCACTGTCTGATCAGGGTAGGTAATTCAAGTTCAAAATGTCATTGCAGTCACCTTAACATCCCTAAGTAAAAGCTGTATCACCACAGAAGAGGGTGTGCCTGAGAGGACACAGTGTGTGTGACACCTGTGTTTTGGAGAAGACTGACATAGAAATATCTCCAGGGTGGGTGCCAAACTCTCTTCAGTCTGACAGAATGAGGAGCAATGGCCATAAACTAAAACACACGAAGTTCTGCCTCAAAAAGAGGAAGAATTTTATACTGAGGATAGCAGGGCACTGGGACAGGCTGCCCAGAAAGGTCGTGGAGTGCCTCTCTTTGGAGCCGTTCCAAATCCACCTAGATTCATTCCTGCTGCAAGTGACCCTGTCTTGGCAGGGTTGGACTGGATGATCTCCATGGTTTCTTCCAAACCCAACTAAGCTATGTCTGCATGACGTTAGAAAACGTGGCTCTCTGGGAGGACACACTGCCTGCACAGGCAGGAAAGCACAGAGGGGCTGCCCTGACACAGCTGGGTAGTACCTTCCTTTTCCAGCACCAAAGTCCCAACTCCCGGGTCAAAACCCGGAATTCTATGGATTCAGCCTACATCCCCCTAGTCGCGCCTCGTACACGGCTGCCAAGATCGCGCAGGGGCCGCCGAGCCCGGGCCGGCCGTGGACACTAAAGCGCGCTCCCGGCCGTGCCGCCCGCAGTGCCCGCTGCCGAGGCGCGGGCGGGCCCTACCATCTGCGTGGGGATGGAGCGGAACACGCTCAGCATGGCGGCGCTTCTCCGGCTTCTTCCCGCTCCTCTTCGCAGCCGTCTCCGCGCTCCGGGGCACGGCCTTCCTGCGGCTACCGGCGCTGGGCACGGCGGGGCGCGGCACGGCCTCTCCGCGGCCACCGGCGCTCGTCGCGGCGGAGCGGAAGGCGCCTGCTGAGCTGGCCGGAAACGCGCCCCGTCCGCCCCGCCCAGAGCTCTCTCGGCCGGGGGAGCCGCCCCC
>VZRX01016855.1:0-10821 GCA_013398075.1 Notiomystis cincta
TTGTTAAATAAACAGGTTTTTTTACTTTCACTTGAGAAATTATTTTTCCAAACCTGGAGGGGAGGGGCTGCTGGACCTGCTTGCCTGGCAGACAGGAGAGACACTCTTTTTCAGGTTGTTTCCTCCTAAATTTATGTCCAAACCAGCACAATGAGAGAGCCTGGAAATGTTTTGCTGCTTCATGCCAGGTGTGCTGTGGGTGCCTTAACTGGTCCACTCCAATGGGCACTCACTAAGGAAGTGGAAAAGTGTTTTCTCTGAGTGTGGAGAAGCTCATATGCCCTTGATGGCTGGATGTCTCAGAACAAAGCACGTGGACATGAATTTACTGAACAAAGGGTATTTCTTCAATAGCTTTGCTAAACAGAAACAGGGAAAGCACAACTGTTGGAGAGGAGTTACTAGATGCTCTAGAGCTTAGGCTACATTTTGGTTGGCTTTCTTAGGAGCCCTGTGTAGCTTTTACCATTACTTTTATTTTTTTATCTATTATGCATGTGTGTACATGTCTATTTTTTTCTTATACAATTTTTAGCTTTTTTTTTATTTTTCTAATGTGTTTTTGCTATTCCTTGTCAGCTTATTGCACATCTCCCAGGGTCCTCTATAAAGTTTTCAATAGGCTTTAATCAGTTTGCCCAATTCATTGGTGGGGGTTCCCTTGCCTGAATGTTTGGCTGCTGCAGTGTGTCAGCTCCTGTGCTCACCAGGGTGACCCAGTCCATGGCTGATTTTTAAGCTACTTCTGTGCTTAATATTGCTACTTCTGTGATTTCCTGACCCCCTGTTCTTCCTCTCCCACTATAGCACCTCTCTGGCATAGTAGAGCTGAGCCCTTTCCTTCTTTTTAGCGCTCTTGTGATCTCCAGTACTCTCACACTGGTGCCAGAACTTCTCCTGACTTTCCTCTCTTATCCTTGGAGTTTGTCTCAGCACCACAAACTGTCTTTCTTCTTGCATCTTTACCCTGTGTTTGTCCTTTCATATCACTGAAAACCTCAGGAAAAATCCATGTTAGAAATTCACTACTGTCTTTTCCATCTCCAAAACTTCAAAACTTGCAGGTCAGAGGTCCTCTCTGGCTGTTGAAAGCCTCCTGGATCTCCAACAATGTGCTCTGCTCTCTCCCTCCTTTGCTTATTGTTCCTTCCTTCATTTTTCCTATTACTGGCCCTATATTTCTTCCTCCTTCTTCTAAGATGCTGCACTAGTGACTTTCTAACCCTTTGCCCTGGCTCCTCCTTGTTCTCATCCCTCCTCTTTCTTGAGAAAATTGAACATATAATAATTTCTGGCTTGCTATAAAACCAGCCCTTGAACCTGACCTTTCCATTCAAATGTCACCTCATCTCTCAGTTGATCTGGTGCACTGCTGGGAATATCACTTTTATGCCTTCTTTCTTCATCTGCTCCTTTCTCCAGCCCTATGGCATTTCTTTTTGTCCTGGTTTTCAGCTGTCATTGTGTTTGGCAGCCTTCCATCCCATCCCCTTTGACCACCTCCACCAGTCAGTCATCCTCTAAATTTCTCCTGTCCTGGCTGTGTTTCTCTGACTCTGGCTCTTCCTGCACACCTCTGGAGTGTAAACATGGGGTCCTTCTGTCTCTCACCTTCCCTTTTTTGCTGTCTTCCTTTTCCCAGGTCAGGTTGTTCATCTGTGAGTTCTTGCTTGTCCTTGATGCTAATTGCTTGTCAGGTGATGATTTTACTGTCACATCTCTTTTTCTTATTCCATCCCCTTTTTGGAGACAATAAGTTGCCAATAGGAGTCATGCTAAAGTTGACATGTTTGGCTCTGATATGTTCTGTGTCCTGGCAATTGGTTTCTTTGGCTTGTCAGTAGTTTAGTGGCTTGAATGAAACGATGTTCCTACAGCGTTTTAAATGGTGTCTCCATCCTGGGTGTAGTTTCCAGTCACTGACAGCACCAAACAAAATATTTGTTATTTCACAGAATCACAGAGTTGTTTGGTTGGAAGGATCCTTAAAGATCATCTCCTTTCAACCCCCTGCCATCGTCAGGGGCACCTTCCAGCAGACCAGGTTGCTCAGAGCTCCGTCCGACCTGGCCTTGAACACCTCCAGCGATGGGGCATCCACAGCTTCTCTGGGCGACCTGTTCCAGTGTCTACCTACTCTCACAGTGAATTTTTTTTAAGATTCAATCTAACTCTGCCCTCTGTAAGTCTGAAGCAATTTCTCCTTGTCCATCACTCTGTGTCTTTGTCAAAAGTCCCTCTCCAGCCTTCTTGTAGGCCATTTAGTTACTGGTAGGCTGCAATGAGGTCTCCCTGGATCCTTCTCTTCAACAAGCTGAACAACCCCAACTCTCACACCATCTTTGTAGGAGAGGTACTCCAGCATGCTGCATTTAATGTAAATTTGAATTTAATCTTTTTATTCTCTCACTTTTTGTCAAGCTGACCATAACCAGCTTCCTTTAGTTATACTCAAAGGACAGAGTCCATTCTGATACCTACAGGAAAGCTCTTGTAAAAAAATAATAACCCAAATTTATTGTGTTATGCACCTAAATGTTATTATTTAACTATGATGCCCACTATGTATCCCATGGAGATGTTTCTTTCCTTTGCTGAGACAGTGCTGCCTGTGGCTCTGCTTTGCCAAGCCCATCCCTCTAGTTACTGCAACATGGTGAGATATTGGGTCCAGGCTCTGTCCCCAGCTCCACTGTACCAGCATGGTGGTAGCCCAAACTTGGTTGCATCCCACCAGGGGCAGCCTGGCAGAGAGGGACAGGGATTGCATGCATGGTTTTAGCAGCTTCTATTAAACACATGTATGTACATACATATATGCAGCCAAGAAGAAAAACATATATTAATAAAAGCACATAGTGTAACCTTGCTGCCAGGAGGGCCAACAGTGTCCTGGGGCTTATTGGGAAAAGTGTGACCAGTAGGCCCATGGAGATCCTCTCCCTCTGCCTTAGCAAAGGCACATTCTGGGTGCCTCAGTATAAAAGAGACAAGAAGCTACTGGAGATGTTCCAGCAGAGGTCACAAAGATGATTAAGGATCTGGGACATCTCTCTTACGAGGAGAGACTGTGGGAGCTGAGCTTGTATGGTCTGGAGAAGAGAAGACTTAGAGGGAGTGTCATCAATACAGACAAATATCTATGTGCCAAGAGGAGGGTGCCAGACTCTTTTCAATGGTTCCCAGCAACAGGATAAGGAGCTATGGCCATAAACTAAAAGTTCCAGCTTAACATGAAGAACTTCTTCATGCTGCAGGTAGCAGAGCACTGGAACAGGCTGCCCAGAGTGGTCATGGAGTCTCCCTCTCCGGAGGTATTCCAAACCCATCTGGATGTGTTCCTGAGTTGCCTGCTCTAGGTGACCCTGACTTCATGGGGTGGTTGGACTTCCAAGGTCCCTTCCAACCCTAACAATTCTGTGATATATGCAGAAACATATAGCTACACATAGATATACATGACAGGTAGACACACAGATAAATAGAAATATATAGCTATCTTCCCCATATATAGATATGTATACATTATATATGTATATATAAACTCTCTCTATTAAAAAATATATATGACCCCATATATAATGTATAATGGGAGTTATATATTTATAGAGGGCTGTATATGTATGAATATGTATGTATATGTGTATATATGTGTGTGTGTGTATATGTATACTTGTCTAACCAAGAGGTTTCCTGAATAGAGGTTGCAGCCAGGGTAGGGTTGACCTCTTTGTAGACTTAAGCCACACCAGGCTGTTCGTGTTGGACATCAGGAAGTTTTTTCACAGAAGGGGTGATTAGACAGTGGAATGAGCTGCCCATGGAGATGGTGGAGCCACTGTTCCTGGAGGTGTTTATGGAAACTGGACGTGCCCTAGTCTAGTTGACACGATGATGTTCAGTCAAAGGTTGGACTTGATGATCTCAGAGGTCTTTTCCAACCTAATTGAATCTGCGATTCTGTGATAAATGTATATATATGTATATGACTACATACAGATATGTATTTATATGTATGTATAGGAGCATACACCTCTCCAATAAATAAATATACCGCAGCGGACGGCTCTACGGAGAAATTCCCACACGCCCACCCACAGTACCTGTTTCTACCCCTCCTCCCAAAGCTTCTCTTCCCGCTCCTCCTCCTGCTCCTCCTCCTGCTCGCCGCCCCGGCGCGGCCGGGCAGACGAACGCCGGGGCGCGGTGTATGACCTTGTGCGGCCACCGTACCGCCCGCTAGGGTCAGGTGGCGGTCGCCGTAGCGACACGGCCTAGGCTGGGGGTGGCCTGGCTTGGTCCCGGCGCCGGGCGGGGCGTGGGGCAGTGGCGAGGGACGGCTCGGGCCGGCTCGGGCCGGCGGGGATGAGCCATGGCCTCCGTGAAGGTGGCCGTGCGAGTGCGGCCAATGAACCGCAGGTGAGTGAGGGGCCGCCCCAGTCTTGCTCGCTTCGGAGCCGGTATCGCTCACAAGGGATGAAAGGCACGCCGTGACGCGGCTCTGCGGGCGGTGACAGCCACTGCGGGGGCGGAGGGCGAGCCCTGCCGGAAACTCGGGGGCTCCCGGCGCTCGGCTGAGCCGCTCTGCCCAGCAGGAGCGACTGCTGGGAGCACTTCTCATCCCCGGGAGGTTGAGAAGTGGCTCCCCGGTGAAGCGGAGAGGAGTGGGGCTTTGGCTGGGAAGTTCACTCTGTCATGGTCTGAAGCTTTGTCCTTCTGTAATGACGGAAAAGTTACTGTGGTGAAGATAGAAAACTCTTCTATGAGGAAGGACCTGCCTTATCTGGAAACAGCAGCTTTTTCTACCTGCTTGAGAGAGAGTGTTGTCTAGTTCATTTGGAGCCATTATGTTTAAAGGTTATCAGCTTAAACTCAAAGTATGTATAAATACATACATATATATATATTAAAAAAACAGGCAGTCTGCTGCATTTATTGTATGGACAGGAGTTCATCACCCACTTCCTGAGATATGTCTGGGAAATAAACACCGTTTTCTTTCATGAAGTATGTGCATAATATACACGATAGAGATAATGGTCTAATTTAAGAACCATATGTGGAAATCTGTCTGATTCTACTGCCAGTGCTCTTCCTCTGCCTTTGTTCTGAAGTGATGTAGCCAGTTCAAAAGAACTGTGTTTAAAGCACAGGCATTCCATCAGACTCCCACCGTTCCTCTCACTTAATGTGATTCAGGTGTTTAAAACACACAATTCGCCACATTCTGAAAGTCACTTTTTGTTTTCGGTGAGGGAAAAACAAATCTTATGAAAATAAAGCTGATGAAGGCAGGAAGGGGAAATTATTGCAAGTTAGTTTTGAATAATTTAGGTGGATGGAGCTGAGTGGTTGGAGGTCAGGGTTGGTGAATAATCTTGTCACACCCTCTTGCTTCCCCCTGCCCTTGCTCTCGGGTCTAACCATATGGTTCTTAAAAATTTAAAAAAATTAGTCAGTATATACATTCCACTTTTCCTTCAAGAATCTCTGACAACAGTTAGCATAGGTCTTTGGGATGTTAATAAGACTTGTTATGTTTTGTAGCATTGACAAGTTTTGCAGGAGAACTATACCTGTGATCAACTAGGAGACAAAAGAGAGATGGAAATGGAAAGCACATGGCAGAAGAGAAAGCTGGTAATTTTGATAGGCAGTGGAAACACACCTGTAACCTGTGAGTGGAAGTCTGCAAGTGTTGTGGTAAAGGAATATCGGACAAGGACTCTGGACCTAGTGTCTCTATTGCATGTGGGAGGATAACTTGGATGGGGCTGGAGGTGAGCATATCAAGAAAATGATGAAAATGCTTTGTGATACAATGGAAAAGGACAAACCTAAGAGCAGGGCAGACAGAGGCTTGGTGTGGTCCAAGAGGCAAGCCAAAAAACTGGTCTCTGTCTCAGTTATGTCACAACAAGCAGTCTTACTCTGAAAATGGGTGTCTGACTATGCAAACTGTAAAGAGCCTACCAGCTGAAGTTACTAAAACCTTGGAGTTTATGGGATGATGTTAGATGTTTATGAAACATTATAATGAAGCTGGATTTAGTGTCATGGGATGTTGCTTTTAAGTTTTGATTTTTTTCAGCGGCACAGTTGGTATTTGGTGTGGGACCCAGCACTGGGGTCACTGATGTTCCTCTATCAGTCACTGCTGGACTTATGTTGTATTTTGTAAAACTGAGATCCTGAGAGGATCCAATAGCTTTTCCTATTGCAATAGGTAAGGCATGGTGAACTGTAAGCCAGGAGTAGTAGTCATATTTTCCTTAGTGGTTTCTCAGAATTGTTAGGGTTGGAAGTGACCCCTGGAAATCATCTAGTCCAGCCCTCTTACCAAGGCAGTGGCACCTTGGCAAGTAGTCCCTTGCAGACATCTTCTCTCAGCTGTGCTCCCTTTTCCTGTTTGGGTCCTCAGAGAATTTTACAGAGGAAAGGCCCTTCTACCCATTCAAAGGAACTTTACAACCAGGAGTTCATTCTCCAGCACTTAATTTCTTAACACGATACTGTACGGAGTTAAATTTAATGTAGTTAAATTTGCTTTGGTTTGTTTGACGTTAAGTAATATAATGCAGCTTATTTCATGAGTCATTTTTAATTAGAGAGGACACAGTTGATGAATGGTTCTAGGAAGATGCCTGCATTAGGGAGCAGTTGCACCATATGGTGTCATAGCATTGCTAATTGTGTAGTAAGTAATGAACATGGATTTTAGAGTGAAACGTGATGGGAAGAGGGTTGTTGTTTAAGGATTACTTACTGTTCCATTGCTTAGATAACAAACTACTTTTTTTTCTTCTTCTGTGATTTATTTTTAGTCTTCAAGTTCTTTGACTTGACCTGGAAACAATTTGTTCAATGGTGCTGCTAAAGTCCTTAACCATTCTTCCTGGAGTAACATCCCAAATTGTATGACACATATGTTCCACTTAAATCTTTTTACTCTATCTCTGCATAATATAATAAAAATATGTGTAATGGCTTTACAGTTATTGCTTTGAAACCAGTTGTAGCATGAGCTTAGAAAGTTGACTTACTTGATGAGTCTCCAGATGTCCATTGGTTTTCCTCATTCAACACTGAATTGCCATGACAGCCTTTCAGTCTGTGCTTATAACTGTAAGTTTCTGTAAAGGCCACAAAAAAACCACCAGCTGGCTGAAGCCTTGGCTTTTGTCATTGGATAGAAATTGGCAGGGAAGTGAGCTTGTGTGTTTGGAGTATTTTACTTTGGCAAGGTAATGGGTTTGGACACCATGATTTCTAAGGTTCATTTTGCAACACAGTCACTAGAAGCATTTATAAGATGAGATTGTAGAGGTGTGCTCAGATTTGGGCACTGTTTGTTCACATACTGAACAGATGACTTTGGGTGACTGGTTACTAGTTGCTGTCTTCTGCATAGTGTGATATTTGGAATCCTGATAAACCTCCCCTAATTCTGGCTCTCTATTTTGTATTATGCATTGCATCTGCACAGGTCAAATAAATGCGCTCCTTTATGTTCATCTGTTCAGAGTCTTTAAAGAAGAAAGAGAGAGTAGCATTCTCTTGCTTCTATTTCATGTCATGTTTCTTCTTTATGCAAACTAGATTTCAATTAGTGTTCCAGGAAGTCACTTTTATACTTTTGTCGGTGTCTTGGTTTGAGACAATTTAAAGAAGAACATGCTGGAATGAGTTATTTTCTTTAGGATTACAATAATCCCTTTCCACTGATGAGAAATGAATACTAACAGAAGAAAGCTTGAATGATAAGATAAGAAATTAATTCTAACAGAAGAATACTAACAGAAGAAACGAAACGATGGTTTATTAACAAACAGGATGCCAACAGGTACGAAAAAAGTAAATAACTGCTAGACCTCACCGCCTCACTGGAATAAAGAGACAATATGGTGTCAGGAAAGGCAGGAACTTCATGGCATAGTTCCAGCAGCAGACAAAGGTCCGATGGCTCGACCCTCATTCCCACAGCAAGGTAGAGGATAGTGGGCGCGGCAGGCGAGGCAGCTGGGTTGGAGGCACTCGGTGTCTTTTTTGTTCCCGGCTGGCCGCGGTTAATGCAGCTTGAGCTAGAATCACTCTGATCCACTTAGGGTGTGATGCCTCCGGCTCTCAGACCGGAAGCAGGTTTTGTTTGTTTTTTGTCTTTGCACAAACTAATTATTGTATTTAACTGGCTGAACAAACTAAATGAGAGTCATGTGCTGTTCTTACCTGCAAAGATGCAGCTGACATCAGAACATGGGTTTGCACTGCAGTAACTTCTTTCCTGTGCTTACCAAGCGCTCTTGGTGTTTTTAGGTGTTCATTTAAATGAGTTGCCAACTTTTTCACGGCTCTCTTCTTACTATCAATATAATGAATTAGAAATTCTAATTTGATTTAATGTTTAAATGATCGAGTTTTTTTCTCTTGCATGCACACACTCCTTGGATTTGCTCTCCAAACAGAAGTGACCAATGGCAGATATACCTGTCAGACACTGTAGTGCTCTATGTGGTTATGCAGTCATTCACAATTATGACGTGAAGATTAAAAGCTCTTCTACTTGATAGTGGGAGACAGAGAAAATATGTTCTATTACTTAGAGGCAGGTTTTGTGTTACTCTGGGATTTGTTTGGATTAAGATCTGATACTTTAATCCACAAATACAGTCTATGTGATTATTCATTACATGTAAGGTTGGCCCTCTTGGATAACTTCTCCGTTATGTCTTTAAGTCTAAGCAACTCCTCTGTATGGAGAACTGGAGGCAGAGTACCTTGGGAAATTTATGACCGATATCTATCTTTAGAAATAACTGCTTGCACAATCCGGGCTTGTAGTATCAACAGCAGAGTTTTCAACGGTTCAAATTAATAGAGCAACACAAAGCACAGAGATATAAAAGAGGCTATTTTGTTTTACAAGGGACTTGTGACTAGAGAGTTTTTGTAGTAGGAAAAAGAGATAAACAAGTAAACAGTCAGGAGCCGACTGAATTCTTAATTTCTATTCCAAATGTTTACAGGTGATTTAAGTAGGAACTCAGTGGGAGTATGAAATTTATAGTTAAATATCCATGCTTTTTAGAATTGAGAAGAGAAGCAAAAGACATGCATGGAAAATGCATTATACAACTGTCAATGCAGGGAAGCAGGAATAAATTGTTGCCTCATAAATTATGAGTTTAAAGTATGAATTACTGTATAGTTTTCATTTTCAAGTTTATATGTACATTTTTGATTTAACATCAATGTATCACAGGTAGAATGGGGAAGGGTGGTGTGATTAGAAGGAAGGACAGTCATAGCTAAATATCATATCTGTCTCTGAAGTACATGGTGAAATTTTTACTGCATCTGTTTCCAAACACTGATTTGCTGGTAATTGCTCTTAAGAGGTGTTCAGAGTGATCTCAGAAACATAACTCAGAGCTTGAATATGGCCAAGGGTTGCAATACTGCCACTTTTTGAACTACTGTACCCATGAGGATAAGCCATTTATCAGCAAGCTGAGTTTGCTATTTCCTATGGTAACTGTTTGAACTTTCATTTTAATAATGGTACTTAAGATTTGATTTTTAATCATGTACAATTTCTCTACTATAAAAAGAAGTTGAACGATCCTTAGGCAGAGGGTGAGGCTCTGGTGTGCCTGAGGTAAATGTGTATCTGTCTTGCCTCTGCCTTCTTATGTGGTTGAGTTTGAATCCAGTAAAAATCTACTTTGATAATGAGTTGGCATGATGAACTAACTGTTCTGAATGTGGCTTTTCCACCTTGCCACATTTTGAGTTCAGAACCTTGAACATATTTAATAACTTCTGGGAGATACATTTCTCTCCCTGAAAGTAAGCTATGCATATATGTACATATAAGTCCCTTCATCAGTGTGCTGCTTCTGTTATTAGCCTGAGATCAGTGCATAATGGTGTAGACTGATCCAGGTTCTTGGATCATGTAAACTTGATACTAAGAGCACTTGAAGTCTGAAAGAAAAAATGTTCTTAGTTTTGTAAGATGCATCAAGCAATGTTATTACTTTCTCTCTCACCTCTTCAAAAGGAATGAACTGTAGAAAGAGTTTTTTTCTACAGTGTGGTTATGAATCTTCTCAGGGTAGGTCCTCTACTACAGGGAGGAGCAGAGGAGTGAACATCAGCATGACAACGTCCGCGTCATCTGTCCTTAATAATTGCTAACTAGGACTTGTTCAGTTGTGGGTTACAAAGTTGGGAATCTGATCTGTGTTTTACCCTGTAGGTGAAATGGCATTATTTTTGTGTGGCCATGTGTTCAAGATGTAAAACTTGAGAGAAAAGAGAGGTGGGTAGGACATGCAGGTGTACCTGTTCTTCAGGGACTGTTGGTTGGTCCCTGGTTTTGGTGGTTCTTGATGTCAGATGTGGTGAGAATGTGTTCTTTGTGAACAGGTGTCAGCAATGAATTAGGATAGAAACATTTGTGATGAGGTAAAAATGCCCTCAAAGATTATAGAAGTCTCAGAGATGGTAGTTTATGGTTGTTGTTGCTGTCTGTAGTTCTGGAATGGAGATGTGATTGAGGTAGCGGTGTTTACTAGGAATCAGAAATGCTGTACATATAAATGCTGTGAGGCTCCTTTAAATAGTGTCTACACAGATCATATGTTTGAGAAAGGGATGTAGTAAGCTGACTTATAAGGCTGTAGGCAGACCATTAAAAAATGAGGAAAGGCTTGATAACTTGCTGTTGAGGCAACTGAAGTAGAAGCAACAGTTTGCTCACAGCAGAGCATTGACTTGAAGGACTAGAAAATTGTCATGATTTGGACAGGTGTTTACCAA
>VZRX01016856.1:0-28806 GCA_013398075.1 Notiomystis cincta
GCTGCCATCCCGAGCGGCGGACTAGAAGCCCGGGTTCCCCCGCGGCCCCGGGCCGCGCTCCGCCAGCGGGACGGGCGACACGGCGGTGGCTGGGGCCGCCGTGCGCAGAGGTCACCGCGGCACCCGCGTCCGGGGCTGGCGGATAGCGGCGTTCAGTGCGGCGCTGAAACGGGGCTGAGCTTCCCTGAGCCCTTCTGAATTACGGGTGGGTTATCGGCTCAGAGCCATTTCCTTCCTGAGGAGGCTGGAGGTGGTTCTGGCGCTTGCCATGTACGTGTCTAGTTGCTGAGCAACGTAGAAGTGCTAAAATTACTTGATTCCAAGTGATTCATTATAGCAGTAACTATCACAAGTGGAAAGGTCATGCGCTTTCATTACCTTTGCAGGCAACTCCTAATTGAGACAAAGAGAAGAAAAAACTGTAATCTAATCGGGATAGTTGTGAGTGGAGCTTTGAAATAACTTATTCTTCATTTTTTTCCCATCTAGCTAAACATCCAGAGATAAAAGCATTGATGAAACCAGACTACAACCTGATCTGGGTGGTTGTGCTGATGGTTCTGGCGCAGTTGACTGCATTCTATCTGGTTAAAGACTTGGATTGGAAATGGGTGGTCTTCTGGGCTTACGTTTTTGGAAGCTGCATTAGCCACTCCATGACTCTGGCTATTCATGAGATCTCCCACAACAGTGCCTTTGGCAACAGCAAAGCCATGTGGAATCGATGGTTTGGAATATTTGCCAACCTCCCTCTTGGTCTCCCCTACTCCATATCCTTCAAGAGATACCACATGGATCATCATCGCTACTTAGGCGGTGACGGCATCGATGTGGATATTCCTACCGACTTCGAAGGCTGGTTTTTCTGCACCCGTTTTAGGAAGTTCATATGGATTGTCCTTCAGCCTTTTTTCTACGCCATTAGACCTCTCTGCATCAATCCTAAACCCATTACTCGGCTTGAAATAATCAATTTGTCGGCTCAGCTCGCCTTTGATGTTGCGATATATTATTTATGGGGAGTCAAATCCATTTTTTACATGCTTGCTGGTTCAGTACTTGGTCTTGGGTTGCACCCAATTTCGGGACACTTCATAGCTGAACATTACATGTTTTTAAAAGGACATGAGACCTATTCCTACTATGGGCCACTTAACTTGCTCACTTTTAATGTTGGCTATCACAATGAACATCATGACTTCCCCAATATTCCTGGCAAGAGCCTTCCACTGGTAAGTTTCCATTCAAGATTATTGTTTTTTCTTAAATTAAGGCCTACTTTAACATGAAAAGAAGGTAGAACACTGACAGAAGAATAAATTTGGATCTTAAAAACAAACAAACAGAAACCACGCAATTTAACCGGAATGATAAAGGAGGTAATTATTTATCATTTTAGTGGTATCCTGAGCAAGCTTCCAATATGCTGCTGCTCAATCCCCTTCCATAAAAGGAGAGAGAACGCATGTTTTATGCTTTGCACTAACTTTAGCTTTCTGTAATTACAACCTGTCTTCTGAATTCTTGTTTGTAAGTATGCAAAAAACTAGTTAAGAGGTTGCAGATAACTCTGGAGATTTGTTATCTCTGCCTTTGAAGTGTTAAGGACAGCATTGTGATGTGTGCTTACCTTTCAGTCTCTTCCATCAGGGACATTCTCTGGTGGAGGAAAAGAGAGGGTTTGAGGTACATTTGTTAATGTTTGTTTTAATGTTGAAAAATGTTTAATAACTTTTCGAGTCTGGAGCACTTCAGTTCCCTCTAGCAAGAGCCTTTGAACCCTAAATTAATATCAGCTGTACATTGGCTTTTAGAACTAATTAAGAGTTCTAAGTCAGGACTTAGACCTGCCATGCCTGCAAGACTAGCAGAGGTGAAGTTTCTCCTCACTTCAACCTTTGCTTCTTACAGGCAGGAGCTTCATTCTCACTGTATCTGTGTTTCCCAATTGGAGCATGGTTACACAGGCTCCAGGGTTACATCTAAATCGTCAGGTTTTTGTCAGACATTAAATTTGCAATTTGACAGCAGCTGTGGTGTTGGTCTTACAGCTTTGTTATTACATCTGGCAATAATGAGACCTTGTAAGATTGTCCCTCTGGTGAAGTCTAAACGTGCTGAGTATTTCTGTTGTCAGTGGTGGAACTGCAGCTGAAATAAATGTGCCAGCACTTTCAGCAGGGCAGGTAGATCATGCAGTTGGTTTGTGGAGGCTTTGTGCATTTTGGTTTTTGGGCTTTTTTGAGAGATGATTGCTTTTATTCATAGATCTAATCTTTCAAATACAGCCGAAGTTGCTTTAACTCACCTTTGATACCTGGGTTTGTGCTGTGAACCAGCATTTCACTTCTTGCACAGGTACTTTAGCTATAAGCAGGGCATGATTTTTCCCAAGTATTTAATTCTAGGGGTAAATACCTAGTTCTGCTGCAGGTAGTTAGTTCTGCTGTTTTCTTATCTTTCTGATAAGAAAACAAAGGTGCCTTTTGGAACCGTGCAGTTAATTTGATTGGACTGACTCTGCTGTGCTGTGTGCTAAAGATCCCTAAGTACTGAACGCTCGATTCCTCAGCACAAGTGAGCTCAGAGCTCTTGCTGCTGAGTGTAAAGTACATCGCCCAGGTGCACTGCACTACTCTAGAGGTGTGATGATGGCTTTGCCTTCAAACCTGCCATGTAAATATCTTGGGTTTCTTTGTTGCTTATACAGATCAGTATTATTCTTTGGACTGAAGCTGTGGAATTTTGTGAAAAATCCTTTTTGTTCTGCTCATGTTTTCAAGCCTTTAAATGGTTGGCCCTAAATAGCAGTAAGGGCACCTAAATGAACCTGCTGCTCTGTTTAAATAGTGGTCTAGTCAACGTGTGCAACTGAGAACAGAGTCTTTGGAAGCAGTTTATATTCATTCTTTGAAGTCTGTCTTCAGAAACAAAATGTTCCTTAGAAATAAAATGCTTTTTTCTTCTGACTACCGAGATTTGAAACTACGTGTAAAAAAGAGCTGTGTCAAACACCTCTTCTGAGAACATAAAACATCTTTTTTTACTGTTACTTGAGTATCTCTGAGTCAGTACTGAACTAAGTCACACACTTTCAATAGCAACCAAACCACTTGCTGTTGTGAGCTCCATCATCCTGTAGGCAGCACAGTGAAGGGACTTTGGAGACTTAGCAGAGTTTGTTCTGGCCAGCTCCAAAAGCTTCACAAGAGATTTACTTAACCACTAAAGAATTGCTTTTTCCTGCGAGGAACGTTCACACTGTGCCACGAGTGGCCTTTCCTCTAGGATCTAACTTCTGGAATGAAACTTCCAGGGCTGTTACACATTACTGGGTTACACATTGAGGGCTGTAAAGTTGTCACAAGTGATGTCAATATAACTAGTAAATAAACCTCATATTTCTCCTTCAGGTGAAGAAAATAGCAGCTGAATACTATGACAACCTGCCCCAATATAACTCTTGGATAAAAGTACTGTATGACTTCGTGATGGATGACACAATCAGCCCATATTCACGCATGAAAAGGAAATTAAAGGGTGAAGTCAAGCAAGATTAAACCTCTGGCAACCAAAAAAACTTTGAAATGTCTGCTTGCTCTAAAGTGGCTGGTATAAAGGTCTCCTGCTACAGCTGTTCACCTGTGTCCTGAATTAAGATGTACAGCAACATAGCAATGCATCCTTAAGGATTTTGTAGCAGACCCTTACCAGCTATAACATTCCTCACAGTCCTCAGATTTGTTGGTTTAATGTGTCTGTTTGCCTAAGGATCAGTGTTATATCCATAATGCAAAATCACTTTGTTACAGAATTTACTTTGGTAGGTGTTAAATCTATATAAAATGTCTGTCTGACTCATAAAAGTTAAAAAGTTCTCAATGTAGTATAATTCCCTCAACATGCTATTTAGATGACTAGTTTTAAAATGCTGTACTTACCTGTTAATTCTAAACTAACATGATTTGTTAAACATTCTGTTGAAAATGTTTCTGAACTGATGGTTGGAAGAACTAAATTTGCACAGAAATGTAAAGTCTGCTTTTGTTTAAATATGTAATGTGTCATTTGAAGCATTGCTTCAAAGTTCTACCTTTTCTACTGAAAGTACCTTAAAGGAGCAATCTATCAGAATGAAACTGGTATCTTCTGTGACTTCTTTGTAAAAAAAAAAAAAAGGTGTGGAATTCAAGGGTATTGTCAACTCCAAAGGTCCCACCTACTGCCTGAGCTGCTTCTGTTGGCACGTAGTGTGAGCAGGTGGCTTTTAGGTAATTTAATCTACCTGATGTGGGGTTTCGTGGTGGAAGAACCTTGTTACAGAGTCTGGGAGTTTTCTGATCTTCAAAGAAAAATTATTACCATGTTACTAGGGTTTAAAATATAAATATTTACACTTATTTGGAAATTTGGCTTTTATGGGAAAGTGAATGGATTGAAACAGATGCTGTTCTGGCACACAAGTCTAGCTCCAACCACTGACAGTACTACCTATTAGGCACATTAGTCATTTGTATACACAGAAAGGTTGTTAAATAATCTTGTTTGGTTTTTTTCCCCTAAACCTTCACTACCCTACATAAATACTTGTCTTTGTTACATACTAAAATGTGGTGAGAGGTGGTGATATCAAACTTCCTGCTTAGGAAATTCTTCATTGGGAACAGATAGATGTGCTGGACAGTGAAGAACCTTTCCATAGCTCAGCACAGTAGATTTGCCTTCTATCCTCTAATGCACTGCTGATGGCTTTAAGCAGTCAAAACTGGCTGCAAATCACCCTTAAATCTCAAAAGGATGTTCTGTGTTATGTTCTTCATTAATCTGAAGGATGGAATCCCAGGAAGGTGGAAGTTGTAGCTGCTGTAACCTAATTTTGGATGCCTTCAACTCCTGTTTTTTGGGGGGTGTTTGATGATTGTTTTGAAAAGGTGAGTGCCTGAAAAGAATGTGTTGGTACCTCGGAATTTGGTTGCGACTGCGGCGCTGTTTTAATGTGTTTGAGGGTGGGCTCTGATCTGTGGCTAAGCAAGAGAAGTGGTGTCAAACTCTGCCAGCCACCTACAAAGTGACCTCAGTATGCCCATAACCTGCAAGGTAGCCAGTGTTTTGCTCAGGGTGGACTGTAATGTCAAAATAGACTTTCTCCAGTATTTTTACATGTAATTAAAAAGCAGAGATTAAAGTAACACTGGGTCAATTCTTGATTGGCCCTTATGCTGAAGGACTTAAGTTCTAGAGAAATTTGGTATTTCTAAAGCAGATCTGACACCTGTTCTATTGAATGGTGATACAGATGACCTGTAAAGCATCACTGCCTTTCCTCCCTACTTGGAGGAAAACTGACTTTGGTTGAAATACTTGTAAAGGCTTAAGAAGTTGTAAACCAGTTTCTTTTTAGGGCACTTGGTTAATATCACCCTTAGTTTCTTAAATTATCTTTGGTGTTGATGATTTATCATAGCTGGATGAAGGATGGAAAGTGTCTACAACATTTTATGGCTAAGAGCTAAAGTTAAGAAATTCAGTTATCCAACATGAATATTTAAAATAAGCAGAGTTCAGAGCAAAAATTTTATAGTTAGTTACCTAGTGCATAGAATTCTTCCTTTTGAACAGGGCTGAAGTTGCCATCTTTCTTGTTTAAAATTGCAAGTGTTGCTTCAAGGTGTTCTGACTATGATTTTCCCTTCCAATTCAAATTATAAATACATTGTTTTCACTTCAAGAGGTACTGAATAGTGGGGAATTCTGAGGGAGGTATCTGTGCTTGCCATAATCTTTCTGAAACATCTATTGGCTACCTACTGGAGAACAATTTACTGTATTAGGTTAATCTGAGCCAGTGAGATTTAAGTTTGCATCTAAACAGTGGTTTGATTCTTGCAAGCATTGATAGCAACCCTTCTTAGGCATATAATTCCTATGTAGTACATAAAAAGCCTTAGCAGTTAACTTTGGCAGTAAGAACTGCCACAAGCAGATCATTTGAAATGTAACCAGCATAGTTTCATCCCTGAAAAACAGTTAGAAGCATTTCTGAACCACTGGTAAAAGTAATTAGGACTAGCTGGCCCTACTTGTCTTAAATTTACAATGAATTTAAGAATGGCTGGAGAAAGCATGGTGTTTACTCCAAAGGCATGATGTAGAAATATGAAACACTAACATTTAAAAAAAACCCAAAACATATGAACAATAACCATCTAGTTATTGTTTTAAGGAATTAAATAGATTTCATTAATACAATTAAAACATACCTGGCAGAAAGGGGTTAGTATCATTCTTGAAACATTTTATCTGAAAGTTGAAGGGAACTTTGACTAACTGGTGAAGAACAAATTAAACCAAAAAGCATCAAGAACCCTGACAGTTAACCCAGCTGATTTTTCTAAATCTATTCAGATTGAATTAATTAACTTTGTGTTTCTGCATGTTTATTAGGGTTTGTTTCTTTCAATGTGTCAGTTTGGAAAACATCCTCTGTGTGAAATCAGTCAGGAGTTCTAACTGTCATCCAAGTATTTTAGCTGCAGTTAAACCATGCAGAACTCTGAATCCTCTTCAGGGCTTTTAGAATAACTTGCAGTTTTCAGAATAAGCCTCCTTGCATGGCTTTTAGCACTCCCTGCCCCCAGTTATCTGCAGCTGCTTAAGTGGAATAAGTAATGTGTCCTGGAATCTGATTGTACCAGGCATTAGTTTTCCCACAGGACAGGCGTGGGTATAGTTCTCTTTCAGAACAGCTCTTGCCTCTGGCATTCCTGCTTTGCTGTTGAACCTGTCTGCTTCCCAACATTAACCTGCTAAATGGGTGCATCTGTCTGGTTGCAGAGCTCCATGCTGTCAGACCCAGGGCAGGACTTCCTCCCTGGAACCAGAGGTCAGTTGAAACAGTTCAGACTCCCAGTTGTGTGTCTTGGAGCTCCTCTGGTGAAGTCATTACATGAGCTGGTGAGCACATAAGGCAAAGGTCTCCAGGTGCTGAGACGTGGATCTGCTCATGGTAAGTGGACTCTGTCAGATGCTGAGGCCAGTGGCTCACCTCTGCCTCCCTGACATTTATTCACTTATTCCTTCTATCAGATGAAGTGGCATGCCACAGTAGAGCTTAAAGCTGTTCATTCCTTATGGAATGATGAGGTTCAACAGCTGATAACATCAGTGCTACAGACTGCAGGCTGCCATACTCCTGTTGGACTAAGAGGAGGAAAGTGACTTTGAAGCAGCAGCCTTGTGTAAGTAGTTTGGCACAGCTTTTGGAAACACTACTCCTCTGTAATTTGGAAGTCTCAGAAGACTTACGGCAAAGCAAGTTCTGCTGTTTAGCTTGCACGTTGCAAGGCACAGGAGCCACTTCTGCGTCTGCCAGCATTGTTTCTGCAAGGTCCTAGGAAAACAATCTGATAAAGAGGTGTGTCTGAATCATGTGGATCTGCCTTTAGCACAGCAACCTGCAAATCCACACAATTATCTTTTCTCTAGCAAATCTTCCATTTCCCAATCAAGCCTGAAGTGAGATACAAGATTTTAGTCAGGACAAACATGTGGAAAAAGTCTCCTATTGAGCCAAGAGTGAAGAGAGCATTTTTCTTTTTCCTTTCAACAGTCCCCTGCACTGCCTCTGCCCCCTATCCATGCTTAAGTTATCATTCTACTATGCTCTGGGACAGGATCATTCCTGTGGTTTAGATATGTTGCTAGCCTCAGGAAAAGGGAGAGGAGAGTAGGATGATGAACGATTTCTTGATCTTGTCACAACAGAAACAAGATGACTGGAGGCAAAACCTTGAGGCATGTCTGCTAGGAGGGGTGGTAACCGCACAAGCAGAGCAAAGTATTTGTCTCTATTGTGTGAAAAGGCTCTTCCTTAAAGCAGTTCCCATTTTCTGTGTACAGATCTCTTCTTTACAAAAGATCATTGTTTTTTTAGTGATACATATATAGCCTAAGCAGAATTTCCCACAAGGACCAGTGTGGGTGCAGCACTCGTGTGTGAGCAGGCAAATGGATTCAGCTGCCTACCCTTGCCTGCTCCTTGGCACACATGGAGCCCAGATTAGGTAAGCACACAGGACATGGACACTTGATTGAACTGGCTCTTTCTGCCTTTCACCTTAACTTCAGATTTTCTTGTGCATTCAAACCCTCCTGCACCCTACTTCCTCTTCCTTTATCACCTGTCAACAAGAATGATCATGAGACACCTTGAATAATAAACAGGTTTTGTGCTGGCACTCTTGACAAGACTGTGGTGCTATTACTCCTACTTGATAGCATTTCCTCCCTTATCTTGCCTTGCAAGTACTACTTTGCTTTCTTGCTCCAATCATACACAGGAACAATACCATCATAAAAGGATTGGAAAATTCTTAGGCGGATATGTCAAGGCTTGAGGACTCCACTCCTGCCTAAGCTCTATCTGCAGCTATTCTCAAATATGGTAGCAGGAATCTTCTCTGTATATCCACAAAGGAGAAATCACTTTTTTCTTTTCATTAGTCCCCTCAGACACTCAAGTGAATCAAGTGTATCATTATTATTACACTGTTGTAGTACTATGAGTAAAGAATGAGAGAACTGTGTGTGTGCAGCCTTGAGAAAATAAAGCTTAGGGAAAGAACTTTGTCACCATGTTCCAGGGATGATTACAAAGAAGATGGAAGGAGACTCCCTTTTTAGAAGAGTGACATGGAAAAGAGGAGGGGTAAGGGGTGCAAGTTACTCCTGGGGTGCTTCCCATTGGAAATGAGGAAAACTATTGCACTAGGTGATTGTTCTCATTGGGAAAAATCTCCCCAGGGAAGTGGTGGATTCCCCAGTGTCAGACACTTGAAGATTCAGCTGGACAGGGTGCTGGGCCATCATGTGTAGACTGCTTTTTGCCAAGAAAGGTTGAACCAGGTGATCACTGAGGTTTCCTTCCAATCTGGTATTGATTGAAAATGGTGATCCTTCATCTTGGATTTTTGGGAATCATAGATGGAGCTTCAAGCCTGATTTACAATTAAAAGCAGGCACATCATCATAATCTGCTTTATATACAGGGACTTAATTTGTTAGTCTTATGAGTCAGAATTTGAGTCACTGAGGCTCCAGCTTCCCTAGGAGAGGGAGGGAATGTCATACCACGTTGAGCAAAAATCCCAGTGGTAAGAACAAGCTGCCATGAGTGTCAGTATTTTTAAAATGCAACTTTGTGGTGGTAAGTTACATGTGATAGGCTTCAACAGGTACCTCTGGGTAAAAAAGTACAGCAAGATCTCTTGTTAGCTGGCAGTTCTGAGAAGAATTTAACACATAAGGTACTATTCTCTATCAAGGTCAGTCTTAAAAGTTAGATCTGGTTGTTCAGGGTATTTGTTTGAATTAATTCAAGTAGGAGATTAAATGATGTCCCTCTTAAGTGTTTAAGTAAATAGAGGAGGATGCTTAGAGATTAGATGTTGCTTTCAAAAACTATTTCATTGGAGTTTTCCCCTGAAGGCTTGTAGGTTTCCTAATCTGTCACTTTTCAGTGTTTAGTCTTAACTTGGATACTTCCTGATTTGCTGATGCTGAAAGTCATGAAGTTATGTCCTTCCGTCCAAGAAGGAATTTCTTGTATTAACAAAACAAAAAAAAAACCCTCTTGGCCTGCTTTTTAAAATTGTAACATTTTTCTTCCTCCAGAGGATACTAAAACACTGTAAAAAAGCTTCTTTGTTGTTGAAAATGTATCTGTTTGAGAAACTAATTAAGAAGCAGCTTGTTAACTACCTCCTAACTCAAATGTTTCCTTTGTTGAATCATAGTATCATAGCACTTCTCCAATTTCCAAACTTTACTCTCTCCTAGGTAACCCTCCCAGCTTGCCATCTGTGGGCAGTTTATTTTGGTAATGTAGAAAGAAGCTGTTAGCAACCCCAAGAACCTGTGCTGGCACAATCATGTGTCACTGTACTCGGAAAATGCATGATTAATGGTGTGATAACATCCAGTGGAGCACTTTCACTGCTCTGTCCTCCCAGTGCTTCTTTCAGTGTCCTTGTTCTGGAAAAAACAGCAAATTTCTCTGGTGGTTGAAAACAGCTATTTGAGCAGTGTAAACACTTGGAAGGGTTAGCCTGTGCCTCAGAGATTTCTGATTCAGGGCACCAAATGCATCAGATTTAGCTTTTTAGCACTAAAAGCATTCATTTGGAAAATGCAAAAATGGTTATAAGAAGGAATCTTTTATTCTGGAGACAGTTAAATTAAGGATGCTTTAGAGCAGTAGGTTGTGATGACCTTTTTTCAGGTGCAGTATAAAAAGTTGAGAGATGGGTTTAGTACATCTTCTTTCCAACCTGTCTCTTGAAATCAGGCACAGGAACTGCAGGACTCTTCACCACTGTAGTGTAAGTCTCTTGGGAATTGTCCAAATGTATCACCTGCACAGTGACTGACGCAGTTCTTCATACATTATTTGGTCCTAACAGTGCCAAGAGAAGAGGAAAAATACCTCAGACAATGGTAAAAAAAGACACAATATTTAAAAGTGACTTTGTGTTTTATTTAAGCAAGTGAAACAAAGCAGCTCTATGAGCCACTAGCTGCGTTTTAAAACATTTACAAACAAAAACCTAAATAAGGCAAACCCCCACTACCCTGGCTCATAAATGAGGTCCTCCAGGGAGAGTCACCAATGGTGTGTAACTCACAGAGGCCTCAGGCAGAGTTCTTTACAGTTCCTGTTGCCATGCTAGGTCAGATGGCATCTTCACTGAGAAGGCACTGCCCTCTTCACCACAGGAGCTGCTGAATTGACACTTTCCTCCCCCCTCTAGTTCTGCACAGTGAACAGACAAGATCATCCTTTGCTAGTCTAACTTAACTGTTCCTTAACCCTTTTCACTGGTCACTCAAAATGGGAGTTTTGAGGAACAGAATGCTTCCACTGAAATAACTGGCTTCAGAAGGTGATACTTGTCCACAGCTTTAAGCAACTTTTTTTTGTTTATCTTGAGTCAAGTAGTTAATGTGTATGGGATAGAACAGGTAAATTCACTAGATCAGTAAGATGCAGCTTTTTTAGCCTTTTTTTATTATTTTCCTGTATTCATAGCAAGGTCTGTAGAGTTTTTTTCAGACTGAACTTGTCTAGCAGATAAGTAGCAGTATCTGGAAATGGGAGATAAGCATCTTGTACTGCAAAAGATATTTCAAAATACCTAACTGAAAAGTCTTAAGATGAATATAACTGAAATATAGAACCCCTAGACATATGATATTTAAGCTGCTTTTGAGATGCAGAATAATATTTTTGGTTAATCAGAAGGAATAGGTTCTAATACTTAACAGTCATTGCTGTGTTAGAGGAGATGTTTTAAATTTTTGTGGCTGTTTGCTTAGTGATTAGCAAAGGGAAAAAACAATCTGTACCATCTTCAAGGGTTCTTGGAGCCACAGATCACTTTTAAATTTTATGAAAGGTCACTGACCATTGAAATATAATAATAATGAAAGGAAATTGTTAACTAAGGTCTCTCTGACTAGTGTTAAATGTGAATACATTACTGGATTCTGGCTGCAATACACTCTTGGCAACACATGGAGACCTTTATATAAGTTCTGCAATAACAGCAATTCCTATATATCTTAACTTCAAAATTATAGTAATTAAGATGATTGAATAGCTTTCCAGTCATTAAAAGGAACAGGGCATAAGGAAACATTTAAAACAAACTTCTAACAAATCCAAATAATGAAAAGAGTGATAAGAAATAACTAAGATAATCAAGTGTGTTTTACATCTCCTGCACATCAATAGAAAAGGCTGAACATCTTTGTGTGTCATCCTCACAGGGGAGGAAAGGTTGTGGCAGGATGTGGTGCACTCTAAAGGCCTTGACTTCTAACTGAAAATTCAGCAGACATACGAGCTTAGAGCCAGGTTAATAATCAATCTGGGAATGTCAATGAAGTCCAAGGCACTGCACTAAAAGATAACATCGATGTCTTGGTAAACCATCTACATGCAGTGCATCATCTGCAGCTGAAAAGGGAGGCTTTAATTAACACAAACATCAGGTTTGTTTAATGCAGAAACAGGCAGTGTCAGTTTGAAATACATCAAAGTGTGCTGCAACCTTCACTATTCCTACCAGTCTCCAGCATCAGAAGAGTGTCCTTCCCAAGGGAGTAATAAGCCTTACGTACTTGAATATTAGCTTACCTTTTTGGATACTGAGGACTTCACTTTCCTAAAGGCTTCTTCAAAGTGTTTACGAGAAATCTTGATTTCTCCTTAAAGAAGGGAGCACAAGAAATTACTAAATTTGCAGACAAGTGACAGTCAAGTGACTGTTGCATGTATTTCAAGGCAGGATTCATGAAACATAACTAACTGAATTCCCTGAACCTTCCTGGAAGTGAATCCCTCACATTCTACTGCTTCCAGTTCTGGGCTTTTTTTTTTTGACATAAATTCAATAATAAACTTCCATGTTATTTAAGAATTACCTAGAAATTGCTATCATTCCAATTCTACTCAATTTCTAAATAATTGGCTTCATAGCATTGCCTTCTCTGGCATTACCCAGAAGTGATGAAAGCTTTCACTTCTACAACTCCCTGTGTTTAAGTTTATGCAAATTGCTTTTTTGACCTTAATGCCGCTATCCACAGTAATTATTGCTAATAATAACCTTTTGAACAGGTTTTCTTAGTATGTTAAAACACTGGCATACCTCAAATAAGCCATGGATCCCTCTGCTCTCACAAGTAAGTACCTTGGACCAGCACTAATCTGGACTTAAGAATCCCAAGATGTCACTGCATAAAGATTCATTTCAAGCTGACACTATGCACAGGTATCAGATATGACAGAAATACAAATTGTAGTCTTGTTTGGTGCATTTTTTTTCATGTCTTTCATTAGGATGATAATTGCTTTTACTTCCACCTTTGCCACATGAAATGGGATGTGCCAACATGAAAAAACTGTTAACATCAATCTATATTGAGTCTGAGTTGAACAAAAATCTTCTGCTGATACAGTAAAAGACTAAATAGCAAATGGAAGGTACTAAACTAAAAATTAAATATACCTTGTCTAAGGTATAAAGCAGAAGAGCAAACAGACTACAGTTATTATTGCCTGTGTTAACAGTAAAGATGAAGGTTGAAGTTCACTGAGCTAAACATACAACCTCACTGCTCTCTCACCTCCCTTCTCTGGAGCTCATGTTCAGCATTCCTATCACCAGATGAATTGGTAATACTGGAAAAATTGAAGATGCAAGTTTAAAATATCAGGAATTTAACATGTTTCACCAAGGAAATGCTATTTACAGTAAGAAAAAGGTTCAACTTGGGACTTTCCCAGAAGACAAATTACTGTTTGACTGAGTCATTAAAACTCCATAAACAATGAAATGAAGCTACGAGAATTTAATTTTCCTTTCACTTTAGTTTTTGAGCATATAACTTTTAATCAAACTGTGGCAATGCTATAGGGAGGGAGAAAATCTCCTGCTAGGTAGCTGACCTCTCATTGCAAGTAAGTTAGGCTACCTCATGCTTACTATGAGATAAAACATATCCCAAGCCCAAAGCTTGATTGTGTAGAAAATGTAGCTGTGAGTAATCTAGATCTTGGCTACTTGAATTAACACATTTTGCTTCGATTTCTGATGGCAAAACCATTTAAACTGAATAAGTAGGTACAAATATTTTAATGTTTAAAACAATTTATACTGATAAATTAAAATAATGAAGTATATCAACAGGTATAATCTTTTAAAAATAAGACCAAGTACTTAACACACTAAATATGAAATTGGTGTTTTCCTATTTACATAGATGAGTGAGGGATAGCTGGTTCCTATCAAACAAGGTCCAAATCTTGGTCTTCAAATTCAGCTGCAAAGATGTAAAACTTGACTCTCACTTGTTAAACCACACTTGCTCTTCACTGCTGTAACAAAAAGTCTCATAGATTCTCTGCTTAGGATCATCCTTACAGACTGCAGGTGACGTGGGACCACCAGCTATCTTTTATAAAAATATACAGAAAGGGTCATAGTTTAGAAGGTCTGTATTTGTCACTGCAGCTGAAATAAGGTAAGAATCTCTCCTATTATTTCTCATACCCTGTACATTCTGTGTAACTAGATCTGTTGGAAATAATCTACAAGATTAAGCTAAATAGGTGAGTTAAGATGTTAAAGGTAAGAAGTCATTAGGAGCACATGGTGTTCACCCAGAATTTCTGAGGAACTTGACTAAGAAACTGCAGAACTGCTGCGGTAGGGTGGATCCCACTCTGGCAGTGGTGCTGAAACCACTTTGATGCACCATCTTCAGTGGTTTGGAAAAGGGAGGCAGAACTGAAACTCCAAGCCTACAAACCACAGTGAAGCCTTCTGGGCAGTCAAATGCTGGGCCAACGATGAGGAAATGCAGAGGGACCTCATAAAAGTGGAAATCTGCCCAAGTGTTAGGAATTTCCCCCAGACAAAGTTCAGTATGTGGCAATTCTCAGACCATAGTGACTAGCATGATCAGCTTGCCTAGGCCTGCTCAAGTTGGCAGTAGAATTTATGAATTTTTCTAAGAAATATCACAAAAAGGGTACCTTTCTATTTCACTTTCTAAAAGCACCTTCAAGCAAACCACTGCTGAGCGTTAAAAAAACCACACCCCTGAATTTGTTCCAGAGTAAAGTATCAGGTATAACAAGAAGTTGCAACAGTTCCTGCAGAACAGAAAGGAGCAGCCCTGATTCCAAAGGACTGACTGAGGAGGACACTCAGCACCCATCCACAGCCAAGCAGAGCGTGGGAGGGAGGCAGCTGAGCATGTCCTGTTGCACCACTGAAGGAAGAAAATTCCCAGTCTTATCTTGAAGATAAGAATGAACAGGGTCTCAAATCAGAAACCACCTCACGTTTTTGTATCAATCAGGGCTGATATGAAATCTTGGAAATCCAAGGACAGTCCAAGCAAGCAGCTGCTACAAAGATACAAATCAAGCCATACATATATAACGGACTTGCTGCCTGCCTACACATCCATACAGTCAGTGCTTAGCCTGCAATCCTGTCTGTGAAGGCTGAATTCAAGTGATGAACAGCTTTGAATAAAGCTTGCTGTATTCTGAACTTTTATAAGAATGACCAGGATAAACTCGGAAATTTCCATCTCAAATCAAGAGTTTTAGCCAGCTACAGCAAGAAAGATGGGCAACCAAGTCATACCACAGGGAAGGTTTTTACAGCTCAGGGCTTTTTCCCCTCTAGTTGAACATGCTTGTTGCCTCTGAACAAGGAATACAAGCACTGTGCTCTGGTAACATACTGCTGCTAAAAACCAGACAACACTGGCTAGGTACTAGATCAAAAAGAATCATTCAAAGCCATTAAAATTCCAGTGTTGTTCTTAGAAACCAGGGGCATAATGAAAGCTTAGGATATTTTCCAAGGACATAATCTGAAAAGTCACAATTCCATCTTAGCTTTGCATTTTGGCTTAAGGGTAAAATAACAAACAAAATTACTGAGGAAAAAAATCTAAACAGACAAGCATTTTATATAGAAGTTTCAATCTATAATTTAAAAAATCACAGGAAAATACAACTTAACCAGAAGTTCAGACAGATAATGAAAGGGCAGAGATCGTACTTGAATCAATTTATAACTCCCTGTTAAAGTCCTGGCAAGAGGCACTGATGAGCTAAGCACCAAAGATCAAAAGTGGCACTCAGACTTTCCCATCTCCAGCAGTGCTGGATGTACATGCTCAGTAACACAACACAGCTGAGTGCCAAAGGTAGGTAATCAGGGAATGTGCAGTTTACAACCCTCCTCCAAATATTTCAGCATAATTACTCTTTGGTAGTGATAGGCGAAATTGGAAAAGGCGTATTTAGTCTAGAAAATAATCAGTTTATATAACCTTTTAACAGAAACTTTTCTTTAAGGTTGCAACCTTCAAATCTATAAAAAGAAAAATTATGCTGTCTTTCCAGCATAACCATTTTTTCCTGTACTCTCCTGTACCTCCTCTTACGTGACTTAATTTTTGTTTGGCTCAGAAGTCAATCAATCAATCGTGTACAGCTTGCACAACTTCATGCTTGTTTTGAACTACTTGAAATACTCTATATTCCATTTATCTTGTCACTGTTCAGTTAAGATTTTCTTTTTAAAGCTTTCTTACCCTTCTTGCTTTGAGTATTCTGCAGGGCCATTTCCTGTCTCAGGGCACAAATGGAAGCCTCACGCACGAGAGCAGAAAGGTCTGCCCCTCTAGAGATACAAACAACAGGTTATTAGGGGATAAATTTCTCTTGTCTTTTGCTGATGGCATATAGAAAGACACTAAAAATGGCATTAAAAATTGGTTGTGCTGTCACAAAGTTTCATCTTGAGAACACTGGAAAGAGGCCTGATGACTACCCAGTCTGGAATCTTCATTATGGAGTGATGCCCTTCAGATTTTAGCCACAAATTAAGATCAGATTGATGAGAAACAAGGGAAGAGGCAAAACCCCCATTAGGCATCTTTGAAAAGACCAAAGGATTGATTAATGATCTGCCACTTAGTGGGAACGTAACTTCTTCCCTTTTTTTATAAATCTTATGAAAGATTCAAATGAAATCCCTCACCATTACAAAAAGGAGTTGCTCAAAGCTGCATCAACAGTACTTTTAAACGTGCTTTTATAATAATACAACCCACAAAATATGGTCAGATCAGTTTAAGTATTTCTTTCCAGTTTCCTGGAACTGGAACAGCTGGAACTTTCCACAAGCCTTCCAGCTGGTGAAAGTCATTGCAGCAAAAAAAACCCTCTCAAAAATCAACTCCCCATGCTTCATCTGGGGGTACTAGGCATAAAGTATTTAAAAATCAAAAATTAAAAACAACCAGATAGAAGAAAAACCCCAAACAAACCAAAACCAAAGGAATCAAAACCCACAACAAAAACCCAAACACACGCACAAACACAAAACCCCCAAACTCAAAATACAGATAAATCCAAGCATCAAAAAACCCACAACCAACCAAAACCTCAAATGAAAACCCCACAAAAACCTCACAACAAAAGCCCAAACCAAAATCCCCACACACTGAACAAAAAAGCTGCTGGACTATAAACCAGTGAGTGAAAGGTGAAGAAAGAAAAATTACTCATCTTTTCCAAGTAATATTGTGGCAAGCAGCCTGTTATAAAGTTTATGTTTTATGAACTCCATAAAAACATTGAGTATTACTAAATTATTGAATAGCTTAAAGCTTTTTAAGTTTTATGGACCATAACTGCAAATGATTGTGACAGATATGGCCATCAAGCTTTCCCTAAAGCCACACCTTGCTATTCCCAAAGCACAAGTTGGAATGGGGCCTCATTACTTCATCACACAGATTGCTCTCAACTCTGTGACAGACCAAGTTGGTTATGGCTGTTTAACCAATTTGCTTTCATCATCACTGTGTATGAGCCCACAAGTGAAAGAGGGCTCTTTTGTCCTCAGATGATGCAAGAATTATAAAATAAACCCAAAGAAAACCAAAAGGCCTCCACTGTTCTGTATCTGCAACATGAAGAGGACTATTCCAGATGAAAAAGACCTTAGCATCCATGGGAAAAGGTTTATAAAGTTAAGAAACGCTCTTAATAATACCACCCAAACACAGCTGATTGTGCATCAGAAGAGTGCTGACACTGCAAGTTAATATGAAAGTCAAAACTAGAAGATACTCACGTGTAACAATCACAGTGCTGACTGTAAGCAATTTCCTCCAGGCTCACATCACTATCTAGTGGAGGCCGGGTGCCATCCTAAAGGAGTTGAGGTAACAAAAAGGAGAAGGTAAAAAAAAGATTTTTTTTTTACATACATCATCCCTGAAGTGATTAAGTTTCTTTAATCAGGAATCATATAGGGGTCTGACAAATTTCCTGCAATATCCACAAATACCAGTGGTTTTAATCTCAAAGTGGCAAAAAGGATTATCAGCCTTAAAACCATTTAATTATAAAATGTAAAGCAATGTTGAATTTTAACTTGCCACCCACAAACTGGATTTTCTCTAAGGACACAATGGCCAGCCTGTCATGGGGCATTATAACACCAACACTATTCCACATGTGGGCTTATTTTTAATAGTAGCTGGTTGCTTCAGCAGCTTTGTTTAGCTGACCTTCCTCTAGTTTTTACTGTGTGTTGAAATCAAATAGCTAAGCAATAGGCATGTCAGTTTAGTCTTATCACTAAATTAATCGCATATCTTTTATATTCTGGATATAAATTTTCAAACTCAGAAGTTTTCCATTTAGATTTCATAGAAGTTTACATATAGGGTAGATTTTTGGACACTACTTTTCCATATTATTATCACTTCCTTCACAAAGATCTCAGAAATGCTTTCTTTTGTTATTATTTTTGCATCTCCAACAGGAAAAATCTTAAATGACATAAATGGTATTTGAAACTAGCCAACAACATTTCCAAACATGGTAAACTTGGAGATCCTGCCTGTTATCCTTGGACAACAGTAAAGTAGTATCATGATAGTGCAGAGATTCAAGATGTCTCTTGTATCAAACAACACCTGAGTTCTGCCAGGAAAGAACTCTTTTATGATACAGTGATGAATTTCTGCCAGATATTCATTTGACAGAAATGCACAAATGCACATAATTATTTTCTGACTAATATACTACATGCCTACAATACCTTCAAGAGAAAGAATAAAATAGTAACTGGCAGGTTAAAACACCTGAATACTTAACAGACAGTGAAACAGTCAAGGACTAGGCAGAGTAAGGAAACAAACTTGAATGGATCTTTAATGGTTAGAAAGGGAAAAAATCCAGAATATCACCACAACAAAACGATAAAGGAGCAGCCTGATTTGAAAACATCCTGAAAGGAGAGACTTTAACCTGGAAACAAGGAAGCTTCATACAATTTCATATGGGATACTTTAGTAATTCTTACAAGAAATTGCAGACCAGAGTGACACCTTCCCTGCTAAAAAGAAACATTGTACCTATTGCTTTGAGGAGCAAATACATTGGGCATTTTTTGCTCTGCCTGCTCTGGTACCAAGCTCTGTGCAGCAGAGGAGCTTGATGCAGCTTGCAGGAATGTTTAAGAACAGCAGTAATTTAAACATGTGAAGACAGGCTTCTCTTGCATAATATGCATAATTGGGAATGACTGATTTGTACAAGTTAACTGAAATAAAAGTCTTTCACAACAAAATTTCAATCTACATTTAGGCTGTCTGTCTTCCTGACAACCTCTTCCTCCCCCAAGTCCCTTTTACACCCCTCATGCTGCCTTTCTAAGTATCCATGTTTTCATTCAGCAGTGATTCTGCTTCCACATGCTGTGCATGTATTCCTTGGGGATTTCTGGGAATGCATGCTGTCATGCAGAAGCAACTCCCATCTGCACCAAACATTTTGTTTTCTCTGGCCTTGAGCAAATGTGTACTCAGGACATTTCCTTACCTAGAATGCATGGATGAAATCTGACAAAAATAAAGTATTTGTAATAATTTAACACATTTCCCCCTCTTCCTGTTCCATGTTCTTCTTTCAGATAACTCCTACACATCTTTAAAGATTTAACTCCTCATTCAACAAGGATTTATAATCAAAACAGTCAGACTAGTGTGAATTAACTAAGCATGCATGAAAGCATCTTGCATTCCAAAATGCATGATAAGCAACATGATAACAAGTGGCAGGATCCAACACTGTGCAATGCATTCCTTCTGTCCCATAAGCAGATAAGCAGAAGGCCCATAAGCAGATAAGGTCACATCAAAGATGATTTGTCAGCAGAAGACAAAAATATTCTGGCAGTGGGATAATAACAGAGTTACCACATCCCATTGCCACTCCTCTTGGTGTTATCCCAACAGGAAGATAGGACTGTAGGTATAAAGATTCCCAGGAGAAGGGAGGAAAGACACTTTTCAGTGACCTCGCCCAAGATTTATGGCAGTAAATGCAATTCTGAACTTGGTTCTTGATGGGAAACTGCAAACAGTTCTTCCTAACAACCAGCTGGTCATTGACAGAGAAGAGGAAGCCAAAAGATGAAGTGAGGACTCAATAAAGCTCCTTATCCTCAGTGTTGCCCACAAGTAATCCTTCCCCTGCCAGGTGGGTTTGTGTATCTTGGTGGCTACATGAGGCTGTGAGAGTGTGAGCAAGGGAAATCCATGAGAGTGAGAGAAATCAGCTCTGTTTAATGCCACCTGTAACTCCAGTGGAGGAAGCAAAGCACCAAGCTCTGCTGCACTATTCCCCATCACCTCTAATTACCTTCAAAAATAAATTTGGTAAAATAAAAATCATGATTCCTTGCAGTATGTTTGAAAAATGATTCTAGGAATTTACACTCAATTTCTCTCAACATCTCACGAAGAATAACCATCTCTAAGAACAGAGTTGTAAAAAGTAATAACTGAAATATTTCTGTAAAACTTGGGAACAACAAACTGGTCTACTGCAAAGAGCAAATAGGGGAATACTTAATATATTTTTGTCCATGAAGCAATGCACAGAACAAATGAAGGAAAATCTAACATCTTGAATTTGTAATGAGAGGTCACCCTCTGAACATCCATTTTGGCATGAAAGAACAGGCTTGAACAAGTTCTCACTTTCTGAATTCTCAATCAACTATGGCCTATACACCACAACTTTAGGTTACACAAGAGTAGATTATCTTCCATTACAAATACATTAAATAACTTCTGCCAGACTTCCCATAGTGCTATCTTTCCTCTATAGTAAAGACTTTCTCCTTTGCAGTTCAAAAAAAGATCTGATAGAACACCTGGTCTTAACAATCAATGTTGATCTACTGGAAAAAAGTAGGAAATATCCAAGTAATTCATAATGCTCTTTTTTAAGGCCTTGATTCCTGCTGTGCCATACTTGGAGAAACACTCACACAGAATTCTACAGTCCCATTCTCTGAAGTGACAGATTGTGCTGTTAACCACAGGAAGGACCCATGAAGGCACAGGTTTGACATTTTCACATTTACTTTAACCTACAACCTCTATCATCACAAGCTTCCTTTAATCCTAAAGGCAATTAAGTGTCACAATTACTGTTGAGCAAATACAACTGAAGCTTGTGAATCATTCTGGTCAATGTCTGGAACCCCCCAAAAAAAGCTTACAAAACACTTCTAGGCCCATTACTCATGCAGATAGGAATCTTCTAATTAAATCTGTTCAAACTGTGACTATAAGAGCAGCAACTTCCACATTTAACAGGTTTGCTTTACTCAAGATTCATTGGCCCCTTGCAATCCCATAGCAAATTTAACAGCAGATGGACTGAGGGATTATTTTCATGACTTCATGGAATAGCTGAAAGTGTTTCATGAGAGAGGATCCTGCAATTCTTTGGAACATTTAATTTGTCTTACATTACTCCACCAAGCTTCAAGATTAAGGATATATTTCCAAATACTCACTTTGGTGATGGTCTTTAAAATAGCAAGTCGATCTTCAGGAGGTGGCAAACCCACGTAGAGTGTTTTATCCAGCCTACCAGGACGCAGGATAGCTGGGTCAATTATATCTTAGGGAGGGGAAAAACAGAAAAGAATTAATCCAGAAATGAGAAGGAATACATGCATATTTGTACCAAGACTCAACTAAGCATTTGTGCTGTGACGTGAAGCTCTGAGCATTAAAGCAGCTGACTGAAAAAGTTTCATTTGTGTCAAGTCCAAATCTCTACCACCCAGCACAGTTAAGCCACACCTGCTCAACAATGGCTCATAAATACCAGTTTCCTCTCTTCAGCTATGAAGACAACTCTATATTTGGCAATACACAATTAGAACATTTTTGCTGAGGAATTCCACAGTAATTATTAGCAGTTTGTTCTACTGGAAAGAGTTCTACTCAAAAGGACAGTGATAAGTTAAGCATAACAAGCACACAGGGCCAATCATAATCATCCATATGCAAATTAATTTTATTGGTAATTTGCATTTCTACTACATAATGGTTATCTGAATGGTAAAACAGGAAACCCATGAAAATACCAAAGATAGCTGCAAAGTACAGAATTTGTTTTCCAAGGAGAACAACACACTCCAAATTTATCATGTGTGGAGAATTAAGAAAGCAAAAATTATCACAAATGTTTCTAGAAAACCATTCAAAGCCTAAATGTAATAGAAATATGTAGCTGCCTTTTAGCACCACAGGCTTCATTACTGAATGTACACAAACAGTAAGTCAGGATATAAATACTGACTATTGGTATAACAAGAGTTACAAATAGGGCATATAACTTGGAAAAGGCCTCAATTCCTGTCTGCCTTTCAGCACAAGTTGCCTGCATGATGATCCTCAATGCGTCTTGATGCTCTATTTCCCCATCTACCAAAACCCAATAATGGTATTACTTGTACTGTTTCACTAAGGAATTCTATGGAGTCTCCATGCCTGGAGGTACTAAAAAGACCTGTAGATGTGGCACTTGGGGACATGGTTTAGTGGTGGCTTGGCAGTGCTGGGTTAACAGGTGGACTCCATGATCTTTGAGGTTGTTTTCAACCTAAATGATTCTATGACTCTATGATATCCTACATCCCACAGTAATGTGAGCAGCAAAGTCACAAAAGCACTCACAGAAGATATAAAGAAATCTACACTTTTACTGTAACAGACTATTTTAAAGTATATAAATTATATGAATGTGTGAGGTAGCTACTGCAAGAACCTTTCCCAAAAGTAGGAGTTGATATTTCCACCTAAGTCTGAAGCTGGAAATTATCAAGACCTCCCAATGAAGCTGCAACACCCTGCACTGGCTCTCCCCTCGTGACAAAACAGAGCTAACAGACAAACTATTGCATTCCTGTACATTAAAGGTGAAGGACTGGGGAAAATGAAACTGTTATCTCTACTGTACAGATGTTTTAACAAAAACAGACAACCACCCATGCCGTAAAACAGTAGCAGGGAAGCAAAGCTATCCCCTTCCTGCAAATGAAAAAAGTTTGCTGAACTCTGTCAAGACTTGAACTACCTGATCCTACCATAATATGGTCTTGATCCACTTTTTAAAGATGCTCATGGTTTGGTTCAAGTTGCTCTCTTAGTTATGCTTAAAGGACAGCTCCATTATCTTTTTCTTGGACAAATGCATTTTTTCCCTCTAAGGTACAGCAGTCATGGGCAGAAGCATTTATGGAAGCAAAAATCAGCTACTGCAAATGTGATGAGAATGGTGAGGAAAAAACAAAAGTAATGATTGTTTATTAGTTTAATCCAGACCAGATGAAAAAAGGGTTAAACAGAATCCCTACCTTGGCAGGCACAGACAAAAACATGTTACTTATACATCTGTGCATAGTTCTAAATGACATTTTGTCTTGCTTTTGACAAGTGCACTTTCCTGTTTCTGTGTTTCTTGTCACATTATTAATAGGAGATGACAAAGCTCACTCAAAGGATCAATTACAAACACCAAAACAAATACTCTCAATAGGGACTGCATTACAACACCAGGCACTTGCTGATTTCCCCATTCTAACATTCCAAAAATAGAAGATGAAACAATACTTTAAAACATTAAGCTTGCTATGGAAAATACTGTTTCCATTTTGCATTCTGAGAACATGGCACTTGCTATTTGTCCAACAACATGGAGTCAGCGATGTGGTCTGAAGTTGCCTTCATCTTTTTGTATGGAAATGATCACAGTGCCTGCATCCAAAGAATTACCACAACTGACAGAATTAGATTAGCTGCAGTAATGGTGGTTTACAGCAACAAGACCACATCAAAGTTTAAAACACTGATCTACACTCCCCATCTCCTTATCAATCAACTCATTTCATTCTTCTGGTTCAGACCTGGGCCTGAAGTTCTTGAAAACTCAAGTCACATAACCCAGAAAATTAGTATTTACCCATTGGACAAACTCCCTCATTAGATGCACTTCATATCCATTTAAAAGAATTGAATAATGTTCCCCTTTAAGGAATTTCAAAGCACTCCACCCTGATAAATCATAACACTCTCCGTATCTATTATCTTAAAACTTTTCTAAACAGAAGAGGAGAGTCAACTCATTTTCGATACATTTACCATTTTAATACAACTAAGGTAGTTATCACAGATACCTCTTTCAAAGCCTATTATTATCTCTCAAGTTGGAAGGAAAGTGAAGCATGGAAATGTGACAAAACACAGCACTCCTTTTCCAAGCAGTTGTCTCACAGACAGAAAATACTTCTATTAGGAGAAATGTCCAGTTAATAATTTTATGCCTTTTTGAGGTGGTCAGTGGTGTTGACTGTCATTAGAAGACAGTAGTAATATTTTCCAAATCATTTGATAAAATTATATAAGATATTTAGAGTACATCCATTCCTTGCATTGTATTTAATGGTTAAAACAGGCACTAACCTCTATAAATTATGCCATAACTAACTGAATTATGTCATATTTTGGTTTGCTACACTGTTCTTCAAACTACTGCAAAATTTTACAGAATCACTAAATTCTATTGAAAGTATCTGTGCATGAATTCCTGTACAATGACATTCTATTGTTCTAAATAGGATCTCCTACACCCCACATTCATTTCCAGTTGATTATTCACATCTTATCTCAACTGCACAGGAGCCAACCACACAGAAGGTCAGTGCATACCAGCAATGACAGCTGTTGTGTGAGTCCATCAAACTTCTCCCACACTCTCACTACAGCTTTTAAAAACACATTTGAAGTACACAAGATCTAGGCCCTCGCATTTGCCATGTTCTGAAATGCAGGCTCAGAAGCCCTAAAAGGTTTTCTGAGATCCAGCTGAACGCTGCAGTTTAACAACTGAAGTTACTGTGAAGGACACACAACACTCAAGGGCTGCTGAAATGCAGAAATATAATCTGTGTGAATTAGAACTATTATGAAAGAAATTGTTCCATGTCTCACGTATTGTGCTTTTCTTAGATCTTATCTTGCCTTTAATTTAGCAACATGTATAAACAGGTAAAAACATAAACAATGCCCAAACCCAAACTGTCACTATTGTTAAAGACCGATGATTATTTTTTTATTGTGTTTCAAAACATGTGGTTCAGGTGAATAGCTCTAAAAAGCTTAAAATAAACTTGCTAACAAAAATAGAACTCACTGAAACTAGGATCATGCTCAAAGGTAACAGGAGAAGGGGAAGTTTGCAGGAATTAATTTAAGGAAGCTAGAGAAAGAGGCCATGAATAGAAGCAAGACATCATCACAATTTATGTCCAGTTTAAAATCACTGTCTTGTCTGTTTCCTCATATTACATTCAGTTCCCTAGATCCCAGGGAAAATGCTGCTGATGCCTTGGTCAGCATTTCTCTAAGGAGTTCATAAATGTTCAAAGCCTGGAGAAGTAAGAGAAGAGCAGAAAGCAGCAGTATCCTATCCTGAAATTCAAAATGGTAGCTAGAAAACTGTGGGAAATTATAAATCTTATTTAACGGCAGTGTTTGGCAGTTGTAGTATTTAGTCTTGAATTTGGGGAAGGAAGTAGACTGGAAAAGAATATAATTTTCTGACCTATAAAGATTCTAACAAGATAAGACATTACTGCCTCTATTTTCCTCCCCTTTCTCTCTAGTGATATTGAGTGCTTTAAAAGTTTAATCCTCTTCAGATGAAGTTTGACATTGATTCTGCATTTAGGTGGAAAGAGATTGAGTTGGGAATACTGCATCCCTGCTAATTTAGGAGGAGTCAAGAAATAGCTAGAGAGGACTTTCAAAGTCATTGAGTAAGTGCAAAACACATTCAAATATCCTGCTTTTTAGGGCACATCAAAGGCTTTTTTCAGCACTGCCAGAATAAGAATTACCCCTTGCAGACAGTAGATGATAAACAAAGGAATCAATCTATTGTGCCTGTCCTTTTGGCAGAATGAGAACTAGAGCCTTCCAAGTGTTTAAAGGCTATATAAAAGAGAATTTGGCAGTCTTCAGCCATGGGGCATAAACCACCACCATTTCACAGTAATACCTTGTCCCAGGTGCCAACACCTCAGTGGAACAACTGTGCCAGGAACATACCTTGATGCCAAAAGTGGTTAAGCCACTGCTATCCTAACTGCAGCTACTCCTAAATAATAACAATAATAATAACAACAACAGTAATAATAACTTATGAGAGAAGACTCTTCCCATTGCACAGTGATTTTAGAGTACAATGCTGACAACAAACACAACAGTCATGAACAGTACCAACAACCAACTATCAAAGCTACCGCACATGCAATCACTCTAAAAAAAGAAGCATATTGAAAAGCCATTTTCTCTCCCAATGAATTATACTAACATGGATTAAAAACCCATGAGATCTCACACTTCACAGCACTGGCCAGTGGGAGACTGCAGAAGTCTGCTGGGACACATGTACTATTTAGATTTACATTACACAACTCCCCGCCCCAGCAGCACCTCTACTCACCACAACTATGACAGGAAAATCTTTCTTACAAAGATTTAAAGACATTTTCAGGCACTACAACTTTAATTGTTTGTGGGAATTACTTCAATATACTAGTCAGTCTAAGCTATGCTTGTCCTACAGGTCTCTGCTTGGGCTTTGCATTCTTAAGGTGGTTAAGAGTCCTTTACTGGCACAGACTTTCCTGCTCTCTACCTGCAGTGTGCTCCTGTTAACTACCCAGACCACACCAGCAAGACTTTCATTTGGTGAACACTGCCTCATCCTAGGCCCCATGAACACTGAATAAACCACAGGAGAGAAAAATCAGTTTCCCCAAATTAACCACAGTTTCAGGAGAAATTGTTCTGATCAAACTGTATTTCCTCATACTGACAAATGCAGATATCACACCAAAAATTTATGGTCTGAACCTATCCAAAATGTTATTCATACACACAGCTGATGTCCTTTCTGAAGCAAGACATCCATCCTATCCAAACTGCCTCTTCCTGCAGAAGGTGGATGTGTCAAGCTTGGCCATTCAGAAAAAAATAATTTTATTAATGTTGGCATAACAAGTCCTTGTATCTTTATCAAGATAAAATCACCAAACTGAGGGATATAAATTAATCTATAAATCTAATAAACAGAAATTAATCGCATTTGTTATCCCTGCCTTTGCATTTCCTTTACATTTGGCATTTTTACCTCAAATCCACTTTTTTCACCCATGTCACTGACTAATAATACACTGCTGATTTCATGCCTTACACACTTCCCAGCTGCCCTCAATTCCAGAAGTACTTTCTAACCACATAATGGTAAAAATGCACCCAGTATAAGGCTTATAGAGAGGGGAATAAACAACTGAACAGGTGTCTATTTCCCATATGCCTGAAAATCAGACCTGTAAGCAAGCACTGAATCAGTGTAAATCTAAGTCAAGGAATTAGGACAAACCTGCCACATGTAACTATTTATATTTTGAAATTAACATCTGAGCAATATTTACCCTAAGCTGGCCCTGGTGAAGCTGCTGAAGTGCTTGCACTCAGCTGCCTCCACGAGAGGAATCCTTAGCTCAGAATAGTGACACAGAGCAGCCCAAAAAAGGCTCAGCCCCGTGCACAACCAGCTGAGGAAGCACTGCAGGAAGTACAGCTGGATGTGTCCTCCACTTCAAAAGTGCTGGAATTCCCAGCCCAAGCTACCAGTCAGAGATAATGACAAGCCAGTAATTAGACATGAAGCCCTTGAGAAACACTTCCAAATAAGACTGCTTGATACAAATGCTTGCAATAGCACAACTAATTAAGGGAGAGATCTCTTTCCTAAGGCAACTTGATGGCACTCCCACCAACACCCTTGGTACATCCTACTGCATCTACATATGGTAGTATAACCTTATTTTCTATTCTGCATTGCATTAGACAGCTTGGGAACAGCAAGCTCATGCCAGGAAGACCTACAACTTTAAGTCAAAGAATCTGGACAAGCAGGTAAAGATTTAAGCTCCTACTGCTCATACTCCATCACAGGGAAGGGCTGAGAGTCTGTCATGGTGCAAAGTATTCGAGATAGGAAGATTTTCCTCCAAATCTTTGAAGCTTTTGACCATTGAGAAAAAAACCTCACCTCATAATTGCCTATTATAGATGATTTCAGACCAAATTTTTCCTTAATTTACACAAGCAATATCAAGTATTTTAACTTTCTCTTCTTCCAAATTATACCCAAAATAGCCATGCTACTGTTTTCCCTGTTAAGCCATTTCTTAGCAAAACTCTACATCTTGTCTTTACTTAATACATGCAGGTAAGAAATAACTGTGTCTCACTAAGGTAAGTAGTAATTTGCCAAATACCTGCTCTAGGTGCACAGGTTCTTTCCAAAACTCTGGTACCCACACCAGTATGGTTTTACCAAGACAGACTTGTAGCCCTGTATTTCATTTCAGTAGCAATATTTAAAAAATCCTCATAACCGAGGAAGTGCAACACCTTCGTGCTTGTTTCTTTCTAAAATGACAACAAATTCCTTTACTTATAACCCACAGCTTTTAGATGGAATTCAAATTCAGGAAAGACAAGTTTCTTGCTATGTAAAAAACACAAGACTTCTCCATAATACAAAAACCAAAAAATAGAGACAGAAAGTTGCTTGTAAAACATATGATGTTTGTAAAGCAGACATCAATGTTCAGCTTAGTAACTGAGAAGATGATGCTGGAATTGCATGAGCTACCAAAAACTGAAAAGCCAGCGAGGGGGCAAAGACAGCTGTCGATATCCAAGCTGGACAGAACACGAGGAAACAGGAGAGTAACTGCTCCAAACAGAGTCTAG
>VZRX01016856.1:30254-50042 GCA_013398075.1 Notiomystis cincta
GAGCAGAAAACAATAAAGCTTCTTTGGATAGAAAACAAAGTTAAGCAGAAAAAAAAAAAAAAAAAAAATTACATTTTGGGTCTCTTTCTGCTTTTACATTGCAAGGAGATAATCCACAACAGTCAAAGGTCTTTCAAAGCATTTCAACAGCAATGGTACCAGGTGCTATGTGAGACATTTTAAAGAGATTGGTTTATCTCACACTGCCACATGAACACAGAACAGATTAACTGATCCAAAAAGCTTTAGCTTTGAGCAGACACTGTAATTTTAAGTACAGAACAGGCTTAGTTACAGAATTCAAATATTTAAGAACACATGATTTCATTAGAATAGAAGGAAGGATGAGTGATTTCTGGTGTATGACTTTGGGCCCTTACCTGGCCTGTTTGTGGCAGCCATAATGAACACCTGCTGCCGATTCTCCAGCCCATCCATCTCGGTGAGCAGCTGGTTCACCACCCGCACGCTGGCTCCTGACTTTGGAAGGAGAAATTTGTCACAAAATCGAGGAAACAGTGAGAATGTGAATATTTCAAGGTGAAAGAAACAAAAGATCTACTAACTCCCTGCACTAAAATATTACTCAAAAGTTTCTTATTCACACGTTCAGTGTAGCTGCACTGTGAATTCCTTCTATCATATTCTTAGCATGTCTCCATCCCAAATTCATGCTATGTACACATTTGCCACGTATTTTGCCATGTGGCAAACCTTTTCTTTCCCATCAAAAACTTAAGGACTCACTTAAAGGAGTTCACTTAAATATTTATACTAGTTGTTCTGATATCTACCTCAACAAGAAGACACAAAATTTCTCAATATTCACTTTTTCGAGGGAGAAGAGTTCCTAAATATTGAAACCTCTGAAATAACATTTTAAGCAGATGAGCTACTGAGAGTTAAATGTTAATGCCATAGTAGCATTAACTATAAAAAGCTCAATGGCTTAACTTGAACTTCTCTGGATATTTTTTCTATATATACATACTAAAAAAAGTATTAAGCTTTATAAAACTCGACCAACATATTTCCCTCAAATGACAGAAAGCCTAGTGCATTGCTTTTCTTGGGAGATACCCTTCTGGGTACTTGTGTTGCCTGCAAGATCCCAGAACCTGTAACCAAGAGTATTTATTTGTGGAGACATTTGAAGGCAGACTCACTTCACGGTCAGACCTCCGAGGGCACAAAGCATCAACTTCATCAAAGAATATAACACAGGGGGCTGAGTTCCTGGCACGTTGGAATACCTGACGTACAGCACGTTCACTTTCACCAACATACTAAAAAAATAAGAGAAGCAACATTGAAACAATGTAAGACAGGAAGATTTTGCTCAGGAAAAAAAAAATCAATAGTTTTGAACACTGTTTAAGGTACTTTGCAAGGGAGAAATGCAACCTACTAATCTAGCTTTTTTTCTGGTAACAGTCTCTTATCTCTGTTTCCTTAACTGATCATGATTTAAACAGGAACTAATTGTCACTAGTTGACTTTTGACAATTTGCAGTACATTCAGAGTTTAATAGAATTCCTTCTTTTTGGGCAATAAATCTAACTTGCCCTCATTCTGGTGATGAGAATTAATAAATATGGTCTTAATTAAGGACTCTGTTGTTCAGCTGTTCATAAATAAACCCAGTGAGCAATGTGAACAGAATGAACATCTGAAGTTCATAGAGTTGTTGCCTGGAGATAGAGGCTTGGTCATAGGGAACTGAAAAGTCAGCCAGAATTTCACTTTGAATGCTGAATTGTAGGAACAGAGACTGTGAATTTGTAAATGCAAACACTTAATTTCTTCCAAACAAACATGTTTTGATACAATTTATATGTTAACACAGTCTCTGAACCACAGCCAACCATTTTCTCTGTATTCCACAAAGAAGTTTGGCTCCTCATTAACTTAAGTGTTGTATTTCCTGCCTGTATCATTACTTCAAGCAGACAAATAAAAATGTTTGGGAAGAGATCAGTCAAATCCAGGATGTTGGTTTCAGCTTCCACATTACTGACAGTGGCCTTCCCAGATGGGAGCTGCAGCCACCTTGCTCAGTTCAACACATTCTCTTGACTCTAAAAGAGACTGAAGTTACATCACAGCACTTCTAAGTCCAGTGCTTCAAAAATTTGAACCACAGCACTTTCATGTGTTGACATCTAAAATCTCTGTGCTACACACAAGCAGTGATGTATGCAGCTGGTCATTTAAAAAAACCTGCTTCAAGTCAAGAAGGCTCCACCTGCCAGGTAATTTAAACTTAGATAAATACTTAAACTACACAGGTGACTTTTTTCCTTTTCACATGAACAACTTCACTGCGAAAAACTTTAAGGAGAGGTTAAATAAGGCAACTTCAGCTGCACCAGTACCAGTTGTGTAATTATCAGGAATTTTGCTTGCCCCACATTTTGGACAAGAATTCCATAAATAACAAAAGCCCCATGATTAGCACATACCATATTTAGCAGCTCAGGACCTTTCACAGATATGAAGTTCAGTCCAGATTCGTTTGCCACAGCCTGTGAGAAAGGTAAAGCCAGATAGATACAGATACATAGATATAGAGATATATAATATATAGATAACACACATTTATCATGTTTGCTTGGGTTCTGTCTATGGAGTAATAAACAAGGGAAGGGACATTATCAACTGTTTGCAAAATACAGAAAACAGTACAAAGTATAATTATATGCAATTAAGAGTGGGAGGGGAGCAGGGAATTTAGCAATGTATTCTCTCTCTCTCTCTGATGAGGCAGTTCTAGAGTCACCCCACACCAGCTGAAAAATGCCCAATAACTATAGGAGTTAAAAAGATATTCAACTCTGTAAGAGCACCTGAAAACAAAATGAGAAACAATCTGAAATTTGCACAATTAACTGCATTTACATGGAGATGCAGTAAGAACTGAAATGCTCAAGAAGGAAAATAAAAGTAATTTCAGTAAGGTAAATATAATACATAAAATCACATATATATAACAGAGTGTAGAGTACTCCCAAATACATAATTTAATTACAGTGAAATATCCCATAAAAGTGGCTACCCAATAGAGTTTATTCTTATCTTTGCTACTTTTTCCTTAACCAACTTCATTGCTGCAAGTTTTGCAGGAGTTTCCTCTCAATTCAAGCAGAGTTGTAACTTTATGCCAGATAAATCAAACTTTAGCACAAAGCCCTAAATTTAATTTTCTGATGAGATGCCGTGCAAAAGCCCAACTTCTGGCACTATGATCCAAACTCATCCTACAAAAACATCCACTTCAAGAAGATGCTCCAGAGTTTTTAATGATGTTTAAAAAATGCATTACCTTAGCTAACAGTGTTTTGCCACACCCTGGAGGCCCTGCAAGCAGGACACCAGCTGGAGTAGTCAGGCCCAGAGCTTTAAACTGCTCTGGGTTTCGCACAGGTGCCTAAAAAGAAATTATTGTCGTTATCTGTGGCATAAAGAAAACATGAAACTTTTCATTTTAGTTACAGCTGGATGAAAAATCATTCACAGCACGTTCTTTATTCTAATTTTTTGTAGGCTAAAAGAATAAAGATTTGATCAGCATCTTAATATCTTGCACTGCTAATTACCCTTAAATGGGAGAAATATCCTTATTCAGAAGCAAAGATTTTTTTTTACCAAAGTTACCTAAAGGTGTTGATGTGAAGTTTCCTCTGACTGGCAGTAAGATTGCTAAGCCTCCAGCTAAGCAGTCCCCAGTTTTTGTGAGGCAGTTGCATAACCAAGGTTATTGGTACAAAACTTTTAGAATACTTAAAGATTGAGCAATATAAACACACTGAAAGCATGAATACAAAAAGCAAAATGTTAAATACAAACGTCAGACTTAAAACGAATTCTGAAGTGAACTACAGAAACTTGACTGTTTTAAATAAAGACACTGCAAAATACCCCTATACCTTACACAAATATTGAAAACAAACACAGTTTTATGTCCTGCATAGGGGGGAGTGCAAAAGATCTCTGGAAGTAAGGTTAAGGCCTACCAATATTGCCATAGTCAGCTCCTCCCGAACATCCTCCAGGGCTCCGATGTCCGCCCACGTCACATCGGGAATTGTGACAAAGCCTTCTCTCTTGGCAGAGGGCTGCACTGATGGCAGCGCCACAATAAAATCATTCATCTCAATGCACAGCTCCTGCAGCTGCTCCTCAGGCAAGGGGTCTTGCTCCTTCAGCAAATCCAAAAGTCTCTGCAATTCATCCTTAAGGTACATGGAAAGGGAGAGAAAAAGATTATGCAACTGGGTTAGACTTCCAGAACCATTTCAAGGGCTTTTTCAAAGCCGTACTTCAAGTATCGGTCACATTATTATGTACAATACACATAAAATGTGTAAACTACTATTAACAATAAAAATGTTCCAGGGGAGCTCTGTGGACATTTAAGAGGTTTGAAAGCACTGAGCTGAGCCTAAAATCTTGACTTAGATACTACAGAAACTGAGCTAGCATGCCTTCCAGTGAATTTTGCCTTCCAGTGAATTTTGCCTTCCAGTTCTTCCTACTGCTTCTCCCACATTAACTAGGAGAAAGCTATTTCCATGCTGAAATTTCCAAAATATGTATTATTTATACGTACTAATTCTGCTTTTAACAAGAAACTGCTTTCAAGAGAAAGCAAAAAACTACTGGACAGCACAATTCCAGCAATTTGCAGAATATTCAGTTCCACATAAACTTATGTTAAAACTCTTAACACACTTCTAGAACATCCACTTTTATTTAACACCATCTGATTTCAAGACAACTCATTTCCTCAGCCTGATTAGACCTGGTTCTGCAATCAGGTCCTGAGAAAGTTTGGGCAAACAGAATAGAGATGCAGGGTAATGCTTTTCTATGCTGCCCCATGTTGCAGACCACAGTGATCCAGAGAGGTACATTCCAACTTCTCCAGTCAGTTCCATATTGGGGAAACTACCTGAGAAAATATTTCATCAAGCAACATTAGATCTTCACAATATAAATGCATCTCCATTCTATTACAGAAAGGCAGTATCAAAGCAACCTGGTACTGCACTACAAGTAAAACTGCATCAGGATTTTCATTATAAGACAGAGGGGGAAAAAAAAAAGTAAAAACTGTTAAGTTTCAACATTTTTCCTACAGGAGTATAAAGAGAAAGTATCACTTCCTATCAATTTCAACGAGGATAGCTCTACAACTGACCACAAGGAAATACAAGTGCTTAGAATGTCTGATATTCCTTTTAAGCCTTCCCTCCTCTTCTTAACAGAGCCATTGAGAGAAACTCTGAAACAGCCAAGACCACTGGGTTTGTTTACTCGAATTGTGTGAATGATTTTTAAAGGTTTTGTATGTTTATTTTTCCATTATAAATATAATACAAGGGCTTTAATGACAATACCCTGTATTAGACTATGTCAACCTCCTGCCAGATATCAAAGCATGGCTTTGTTAGGATTAGACTTCCTCATTCTCAATGACCCCTTTGATCATGGTGATGCTGATAAAAGCTGCAACTACCTGCCCCTCCCCACTTTTGGCTACAGCAGGCCCCAGGAAGCCCTGGGAGGTATAAGCACCATGCTTATGTTATACTAATACAAAGGCTTACTACAGCTTTTTACACTGATTTTTGTCATCACAGCAACAGTGCTCTTTGACAGTCCCTCTAAAAACAGAATCTGAGCACAATGTGCATTTAAGCCCACTTATCTCCAGACAAATCTTTAGGAGGCCTGCACATAGTGAAGGCATATACAGACTCCAAATTTTGAGAAGTAGAACCAAGGATTTCTATACAAAGTTGTTTTGCTTCACTAACCCTCCCACTACTTAGGCCAGAGAATAATTCTGGCATTGAAATATTATTTTCTGCAACAGAGTTCCAGTTGTGCTGCACATTAACAGCTCATCTCTTCCTCAAACCTTACAGGTACTAGACACCACGTGTGATTTACCTCAAGTAATCACATAGCTGCAGGGCAAAAAAAGGCTGCATAAATACTTCTAGACTTTGGCTTACTCTAACTCTACCAGGTCAGGAAAGAGCCACAAGCATCATCACAGACATTTCACTGAGGGCACAGCAAGCAGCTGGTGCAAAATATTCACAAGTATGATACTTTTAAAATTCTGTTAGAGTCAATACACTTTTGAAGAGAGATACAGCCACTCTTAAACTCTGCACTCTGCTAGAAGAAAAAACAACACAGCACAAACAAAACAAAAAGTCCCAGGGAGAAAGCACACCTTGTATAAAAAACACAAACATGATTTTTAGGAGGACTGGGGTTTGGGATCCTCTTTTCCAGACCTGTTATAGGGGTTAGAATTTAGGTTCCTGTCTTAGAAGCTGACACTTCTAAACCTGTATTTCATATTAAGTTAACTGTGATGTTTGAGAATTTATGAGCAAAGCCTTTCACAACTCTAAAATGGCTCAACTCTTCAGATGTTAAAAACACATGCTTCAAGGAACACATACCTTAGGAGGAAGTTCGGTGTTGTGAGAACTTCGAAGTTGTTCGGTGCCCTCTTCCACCGGGATGTCTGTTCCCATCCCCACACTTCCTTCAGCTGTGTTCCCCTCAGAGTGAAGGTGCTGCCTCCTCCTGTGCTCCTCAGACGTTATCAGGACCCTGTTGACTGTACACATGGCTGCCTCACGACACAGGGCCATCAGATCAGCCCCCACATAGCCCGGAGTCAGCCGTGCTAAATGTCGGAATTCAAATGACTCTGGGAGCTTCAGCTTTTTACACAAAGTCTGAAGAATTCTGATCAAGTAAGGGAAAAACAAAAAGAAAAGATAAAGCTGGAAAAAAAGTTGTTACTTTTTTTTTTCACATGAAGCATTTAATGTCTCTCAGTCCACTGAAGTAGCAGAGTGGGAAGTTTTCACTCAACTAGGAAATAACCAACACTGAAACCCACAGAACTGTGCTATAAACTTCCTGTCACTTCCTAAACCAACAGCATCAACCACTTGGCATTGCCCATCAGTGGTTTTGGTGATCTAAGTATTACAGGTTCTTTCAGCCTTAATTTACATTGAAAACTGGTGGGCTAGGTCTCAGAGTGTACCACAGAGATGGACACCAGTTATTCATTGATACATTTAACCTTGTGTTCCTAACTACCTAAATCTGTATTGTCTGTTCCATGCCACTTTTATTTATTTACTGAAGAACATCCACAACAAACTACTGAACAAGAAGCAAATGAAATCAGACTGTTTTAATCTTCAGTAGCCTTCCCTGACTACTGTAAGCAGAATACAAGTGCAGATATTTCCTGGCTCCCCAGTAGAACTTCCAATAGAAAACACAGGGCTTCTGTTAGCATCTCATGAGCTCCCTCATCCCCAGTCAAAGGTAAAGTTACACCTCCTCAGGCAGTTTCCTCACTAACACAAAACTGCTCTCTGCAACTGACAGTGAAGTGCTACACTTCACACTTCTTTTAACGGGACCTTTCTCCACTTCATATCAAGGCTGAAGCCTTAAAAATTTCATCCAGCAAAATTTTCTGCTGGTCTTCTAAGCCAAGGACAACTGAAAACTACACGACTTGTCAAAAAGGCAAAAAAAGGGCAAAAGCCAATGCACAAACACTGGCACTGAAGAGCTCTGAGCAGTCAATCAAATCAACTTGTTTAAAACAGCAAAATATCACTTCATTAGGAAAATACTTTGAAAAGGCAGCACAAACCAAAGAAGTGCAGATCAGTAACATACTTCTAGTTCCAGTAAAATACAGTTCTAATTACTTCCAGATCAAATAATGTAACTACAGAAAAACTATGGAAAAAACAAGTGATTAAACTATTCAAAACTCAAAAATTATATTTCATCTGTTTCCCTCCCCCCCAACAAGTTCCATCACTTCTCCTTTCAATCTTTACTAGGGATAATAGCCTGTTTCTCAAGATTTTTTCAACCTGTCTGAGAAGAGCTGTATGTAATCAATTGAGTTGGAGTGCAAACAGTTCAGAACTACAAATGGTTCATTCTGAATTTGCACAAGAGAACACCAGGTAAAGCAAGATCTCCAAGTACACCTTCTCTTCTCACTCCACTCCTCTAAGGCTGCAGAACCACAGCTAAGAAGTTCAAATCCTGCTTTCAGCAAGACTCACCCTGTAAATCAGCATACTGGAAGGACTCACAAGGTCTATATGACCCTTTCATTTTAAAATAAAGGAAAAAATCAACACCAACATGCCTTCCACAAAACAAAACAGAAAGCAAGGGAAGAGAGTAATTTAAAAAAGAAAGCAAAATAATGAATCCCTGTAAGCTTACACCTCCAGGAACCCAAATACAAACATAATATGAATGCCTGTGACTGCACTCGAACCTGTGAACGATCTCTACACACCACGATGGCTCTGCCTTCACAACTCCTGTCCTTCCACCCCGTGGTATTTCTGGGAATATCAACATTTTAACATGTTCCTAGGAACCATCAGAGAATCACAACTCTCCTCGGTGTAGTCTTTAGTTCTACCTCTAACCTTCTGCATGTCTTGCCCACAATCAAGAGAAACGCAATTACTACAGGGCAGTAAATCCGGAGGAGAAGGGAGGGAAGAGAAAAAAAAAAATAAATGGAGGTATGGCCAAAAGGGAGGGTGTGGGGAGAAACCCCAGGGTGGAATAATGGCCAGAGTGCTGACAATGTAAAGTGGGCAATACTGCAAGCAGAAGTGTTTGGCTCTTCAGCTAAAAAATATGATTATTTGAGAATAACAAGAAACTTATCCTTTAACCTTTCTTTCCTTTCCAGAACAAGATAAGCTTTAAGTTTTTCAAACTTCCCTTCCTGTATTTTTTGCTGTTGTGGGAATGAATAGCAGGTCCTTTTTAATTAAAAATGAAAAAATGGATTTATTTCTTTTAATCTAGTCTGATAGTCATAGATCTTTGGAGTAAAAAGGGAGAGTTACACAAGACAGGATGACTGCCATTCATCTTAATGCCTGGACTGGTGTATTTCCATGAGGAATGGAATGGAAGAATCCAGATCTGTTGCTTAGGATGCAAATGGGCTTTACTTAATTTACTTTCCTAACTTAATAGTTACACAGGGAGCATCAAAGACAGAATGTTAACTTTCTAAACACAAGAAAAGATATATTTGACTTCATCATCTATCCATCATCATCTATTACAGCATTTGAAAAGCCATTAACATAATGCTGAAAGCAGACCTGTACACAAGGAAGGAAATCACTCCAAATGTGGGCACAAGGCAAAGCAATCAAGGCAAATAGATGCACACAATGTCTTCTGCAACTTTTCAGTGTGTGCTGACCCACAGGTGTGTACAGGTATAAGCAGAACTAAACACAAGTACTTTTCCTTAATCTGTATGTTAACTTACACATTATTTTCTTATTTATCAGTGAATCAAAAAGAAAGTTTAACTTCACAACACATACTTTTCTCTTGCCCCTTCATCTGGGATCCCTAAGCAAATTTCTCTGTCAAATCTCCCAGCTCTCCTCAGTGCAGGGTCCAGTGAGTCAGGTCTGTTTGTTGCTCCAATAACAAGGACCTGGGTAGTGGCAGCCACATTATTCAAGTCTAAGGGAAGGAAGGAAGGAAGTCAGTACTCATACTCACTGTCCAAACTTTGTTCCCATTTCTGTGGGACTCTGTTTCTGCAGCTCATGATAGTAGTCAGCACAGATAAACTGATCAACAGTCAGACTGAATTGCTGTTCATCTGCCTAAAGTTTTGTGCAAAATGTAAGCTTTACTGCCTAAAACTTACATTTTGCATAATCAAGCAAAAATTTGAAAGTTAACAGATTAATTAATTAATAATAAATCTAACAGGTTCTCCCATTATTTCTGTTTATACAACAGACAGGCTTATATAATGCTGTACAGACCACTGTGAAAATACTGTAATAACACCCCTTCAAATTTATTACAATCTTCCCACCACTCGCCAGGCAAACTGTGTCAAAATAAGAAAAATTATTGCTACTATCTCCTCTAAAGTAAGCACAAGTCAGTACTGAAGGGAAGCAGATAGTGAGCCTAATAATTAGAATCTGCTCTTAGCACAGCTGTTCCTGAAACTCACCATCCATGCAAGTCAGGAACTGAGCTACAATCCTCCGCTCCATGTCCTTGGATGCGACCTCTCTCTTTGGGGTGATTGCATCGATCTCGTCAATGAAAAGGACACATGGAGCACTGGACTAGGAAGAAGAAAGGTTCATCATTACAAAGTTACACTGACAGAGTGTATTCAAAAAAAATGTTTCAGGTTTTCTGATCTGTAACTACTACTGTAAATCTGCTGCACAACCAACCAGTCCTGGAACAATTCTGTTGTTCTTGCTGACAATCTGGAGAGCCACCAGACTATGAAGCTTCACTAAGCTGAAGCTATGGAACAATAAAGGCATGAGATTTAAAATGTCTCTCCACACTGTCTAAAATTTAAATTTAAATATACCTCTGTGTCACTTTATGTTTCCCCTAAATATTCCATTGTGACTGCCTGCTGAAGTCCATAAACGAAAGTCACACAAGAAAGGTCTGGTTTGGTTTGTTGTTTGTTTTGTTAGTGACATTAGAGCTGTGGAATTTCAAGGGTAGTATTACTGACACACAGAATGAAACAAAAGGAGCAGTAGGTGGTCATGGAACTTCAAGACTACTACAGAGCCTGACCATGTTCAAAGAGTAAAAACAAGTAGTGAGAAACTCTCACAAGTGTTCCAAAATTCCATGAACTTCGTCAAAAGCCAACAATAATACGGATCAATAATTAGTGTAACTAATAGAATGGTGCTTAGCTGATGTAAGATTATGAATGCTCCCGAAAAGCACTAGTAGTGCAAAGGAATACTTAAGGCAAACACTGGAATCTTGTTCCAAAAAAGTCCCATGTAAAAAACCCGCGTGGTACACCCGCTGCACTGGGTGTTCCCAGGCACCGGCTGCGCCATCTCGCGGTCATTCCCTGTCCCGCGGTGACAGAGGGGAAAAGGCCGTGCAGATTCCACAGCACCTGGAAAACCAGGAATCGGTGTCTTTTCCCCTGCACAAAAACTGCTGCGAAAACTAAGTGGAAAAACCACTTAAAGGAATGTGAGAGACTGTAAGAAAGGCAAGAGATCTTATTTGAAACATATTTTATGCAATGGATGTTTTTTCTGTAACAGTGATTTAGAGCAACCTCCCCTCAATCACTACACATACAAAAGATTTCATTTCTAGAAACTCTTTGCCATAAGTAATGTAATTTTATTCTAAACAACTCCTTAACAAGGATCTCTAAAAACCAGAATTTATTATGAATTAGAAACATAACAAACAGCTTCACAATCAACCTTCTTGCCCTGTTTAGGATTCTTTTTTACAGGAACATACTTTAAATACCTATATTTGCTGTGGGGGAGGAGTAGAAAAATGAAGTAAAGTTGGAAAACCAAAACATTCTCACAGGTCAGGAACAGAAAACTGACCTCATGAAATAAAACATTAGTCACATACTAAAAACAGAAACATCTGCATTTGTTTAAATTAAAATTATCTCAACCTGTCTCGTTCTCTTTGCTTCCTACTACATCCAGAAGTCACATCAAAGCAAGACTTCAACTTTTCTCCTGCTTTTATCATGTTTGTCCCAAATTTCCTGCTTTATATCTCGAGACTGACAAAGCCTAAAATCTCTCACATTCACTCAAATTCCACGCCATCCAAAACTAGCAAAAATTTCTTGTAACAAAAAAGCACAGTGAACTGCTTTTAATTTTTTCTTTTATGTATCAAGCCAAGAAGATCCAAATATGTAAATATTTTATGTTGCCCTCTTTACATTGCTATGATGAACCATCTTTTGTCAAGGCTTCAGAATAGTAAGCTTTGTGCTCTATGACATCATGACAGTACAATGGAATTCTGGTCACAGAGAGGGAGACAAGTCATATGTGCAGCAGGATAAAGATTCACTCAATCCACATTTACTCAAATTCAAACCACAGCAACAAAGTAGGAATCTTTACAAAGAAAAAGACAAACAGTTCACAGTGTTATTTCAGTGGGTGTCTTACCACAGCCTGCTCAAACAGCTCTCTCAGTTTCTGCTCAGATTCCCCTGACACTCCAGACACAATCTCTGTCGCTGCCACCTTCAACATTGGGAGCTCAAGTTCCTGGAAGAGACAAGGACCATTTCATGATATATCCAGAAGTTAGATATGCTGGCTGTCCTTGTCCATTCTTCAATATGACATCTTTTACATCTACAAATTATGTACTCAAGACTAAATCTTAAAGAACTTTTAAAAAAAGATAACCCAACTTAAAATGGGTAACAAAGCATTGCTTAGCAATCTGAAAGACAGACTCCACCAGGTTTGGTTCCCAGAGTCCTGTTCCAGAAATATCTAAGCAGGACTGTACAGTAAGACACTTGTAAAGCTCACACTCAAAGTGTTCTGCTATTAAAAAGAAATAAATACAACTGCAACTTTAATAGACTGCAGCACAGTAGTGCTATGGGTTATTGAAGCCTATTTCAAGCTCTTGGAATCACAAATAAAAGAAAACTAACCCTAATTTAACATATAAAAGAAAACAAACCCTAATTTATGCAACTCAAGGCCACCAGAGACATTATGGTGCTCAAAGAAGATAATCTGCCTAAAATGGCACTACTGAAATATCTTTATAAAGAAAAAATTATATAAGAAGCAGTCATTAAATTTATTTAATCTCAAAGTTTTTCGCTTGTGACATGTTTCTTTACCCAAATGTTGGACTCTTCCAGGATACAAACACCACTGAAGCATTAAATATCATCAAATTATTCAAAGGGTCCCATTTTACAGTAAGGCATTAGAAAGAAAACATCTATATCTTCTTAATTAAAACATCTGGAACAATGTCAGAAGGGTGTAACCAACACTTCAGGAATAAATATCAGTATTTTCTTTTCTGCACTACAAAAGTTAGCAATTTACATGCATCTAAATTTAAGGTTATAACCAGAGACATTTAAGGAACACTTGTATTAAAGAAATGTACATGGTTATCATGAGAGCCCTTAGGAGTCCTCAGATTTATATTCAAAACAGGAGCAGTGGCACAGCAGCTTCACCACACCCCGAGTTATTAACACCAGTAGTGTCATGTGCTCTGAAAATACAAGTTTGACACAGGCAAGGCAACATCCAGTTTTAGAATTCAGAAATTAGGTGTTCAACAGATGCCACCCAACAGAACCAATGTAAAGCCTCATAAAAGGTGGTAATGTTGAGTCTAGACTTGACACAGTATGGTAAATTTAACCCAAATTATCTCTCATTTATACTCTTCTCAACACCTGTGCCTATATTGTTCCATTCTGAGAGGCCTCAAAACAGTTAAACATAAAACCTCGTCACTCTGACTCTTCTTTACATATGAGGTTCTATCAAGCAAAGATTCAGATGGAAATCAAACAAAGGAAGCAAAGATTAATATATTTCAGACTATCCTAGAATGGCTAAAGGAGTGGAAAGCTCCAGTCTGTTACGAAGGAAGATTATCCTTTCTCTCTCTAAATGTAACTCAGAAGAGGAAGAAGCTGTCAGTGTGAAGCCATCTCACCCCAGCAATTGCCTGTGCCAGCAGTGTCTTCCCACATCCTGGTGGCCCATGTAGAAGAAAGCCCCGAGGTGGAACCACTCCTAAGTGGCTGTAGACCTCGGGATGACGGATGTGGAGGAGCATCTTGCATAGTTCCTGTTAAGAATGAGAGAGAGCTCCATTTAAGTTGCAGGAATTAGTATTACAGATTGCTATTCTTACAGACAGGGCAAAATAAAGTTCTGCCTCTCAATCTGATTTCAGTGATTGCTTAAAGAAAAGTTAATCAAAATACAACCAACAACTTCATTGTTGTTGGTATAAGCAGCTTTTCTCAGTGCCATGCAGATTAACTCTGCAATATTTCTTCTTTGTCATTTTTCATAAGACATTTCATTCAGTCCATCCTGTAACCCACAAACAAAATTTTAACTAACCTTTAAGGTTTCATCATTGCCTCCTACATCCTCAAACCTCACTGAAGGGTGGTAAAGCTCTGATCCCTTACTTCTCACTGTTAAGGAGGAAAAGTCACAGAAATTTAGCCATGGTATAAATGTAGCTGCTAACACTGAACAGAAAGGTACTCAGCCTAAACAAGCAGCTAAGCACACAGAGTAGAAGTATTTTTTTGTAGTAGACACAGGACTGTACTATTCTTTTAGTACACATTAAGGCTAAATTTCTTTTAAAAACTGCCTGACACCACTTCTCTGCACATCAGAAAATACCTCTCTGGTAACATATTCCATGGTCTAATACCATCTCTCTGTTGGGAGTAACACACCAAGAATAACTTCTCACCTTTCTTAAGTAACATGGATTCAATTTCTCCATCTACATCTGGAAATTCTCCTTTTTTTCTTTTCGCTCTTCTACCCTTCGTCTTCTTTCTTTCACTCTCCAAGACAGAAAATTCTGTTGATTTCTTGGACACAAAAACAGAATTGTATGCACAAAACCTTCTAAGTCAGTGAACTTCTGCAAAAACTTAAAAGAACAAAATGTGTGTCTGTGATGCTTAACTTACACAAATTATTTAGATAAAGGCAAGCAAGGCAGGAATTTGCACCTTCCTTCTGTTTTTTGTACTTAGGATTTGCCTTTTTTAAATGGGTTAATTACAGCAGTCACTTTTTTTGTTAAGAGAACATAGTAACAAGCAAAAAACCCAAATTAAAACCAACCAACCAAACCCCTTAAAACTACTAACCAAAATCAGACACCAGTTATTTGCATGCCACAGGGATGAATTCAACTGTATGAATGTATTTATTCCACTGCAAACAATTTTTACTACTACTAAGTTCACAAGGGGATGTAAGAAAATGTTATTCAGTGCTAACACAAGATAGCTGCATGTGAGAGAAGGGCTTTTACAGGATAAAAGAAATAAAAAGAAGTTTCTTGTTTTCTCCAGGGTCACTAAGACTTTACCACTGGCTAGGGAAGGCCACCTGCTGTGGCTATAGTAAGCCACAAGCCAGGTAGGCTGGTCACTGGTAAATGCAATAAATAACAGCTGCATTCCACTCATCTTTCTCTCAGTATGGGCACTAATCTGGGCCTCCCTAATAGTGAGTGTTACATTTTCCTCAAAAAAATTTGGAAGAAACTCATTATTTGGTGACTTTCTACCTCCCACACACACATACTTGAAATGGGCCAAATCAATTCATACATCTACTTAAAACACCTTGGGTTTGTGAAATACAAAGTACCTCAGAAATCAGCTTCTTTTCCTCTCCTTCTCCATCCTCAGAGAGGTCAATGAAAAAGTCTTTCCCATCAGGAGTTTTGTCAATGAACCAGCCACCATCAGAGATTCGTCTTTCAGCTCTTGTTTCTGGTGAGAGGCTGCTTGTTTGAGGTGCTGTTCGCACAGGAGGAGGGGTCTCCACTGGGGCATGTTTTGGAGTGGGGGGAACAGAATCAGGATTTCCTTTCTTGTACAAGCTCAGCAGGGAACTGTTCATGTGATTTGTAGACTGCAGATTGACACAGTTGTAAAGAAAAATACATGAGATGGGTTATAACTTGGATTATTTATATTGAGGCCAATAGAAACTGTTTCATAAACATAATCTAACATTACCCCTGCTGGAGAAAACAGACAAATGCATCTTCCAACCCACTGCTCTGCAAATCAAGTGACTGCCTATAAAACTGTATGTGCTGGTTGAAGGGGCAGCAGCCTTTGCAATTCACCCTGGAATGACTCCTGCTAATGGGCAGGCACCTTTTTTGGCAGATGTCGGTTCCTTCAATCACTTCATCCATTTGATAGCCAAGTGCTCCAGGCCCCCAGTGTGCCTTCCCAAAAGTGATTCCTGACCATGAGTTCCTCTTTCCCTTCAGAAAACAGCCTCCTTCCAGCTCCACAGATTATCAGTTGGAGTTGTCAACTCTGACCAGATTTTATCTCTCCTTTTGAACTCTTCAAGTGCAATTTCACAGCACAGAATCATATATTATGCAAATGCAAACAATCATAATAAAATACAACTTACTAGATCTTCTGGATAATCATCATAGTCAGAGTCATCTGTCTCACTTCCAGTAGTCCTTAACCAGGAAGGAAGACAAAAACTATTAATTTATCAGAGCAAAACTGCAAGTGAGACATCTGTAAAATAAAACAAAAGCAATTTCCACAATGTGGTTCTCCATAACCATGACATGGAGCCTAATGCTGGAGAGAAATTCCTGACTCCCATGCTCTCAGTCTTGTACTACGAAAAGTTAAAAAATGTATCCTTTCCAAGGATGTGTGATGAGCTGGATCAATTTGCCAACCTGTCTGAAAGACAGTCCTGTAAAAAAGTGATGTAGGTTCATTCTGATTCAGTTCCCCAAGGGAAGTAGGAGCAAATCTGCTGAACCAGACCAATCCTTCTGACAACTGTGTCCTACTTTCCCACAAGATCCTTAATATCTATCCCAGGTTGGAGAAAACAGAACTCTCCATGAGACTGTGAACAGAGTTAGGAGTCAGGAAATCTTCATTCCAATCTCATACCCACTGGTGATTTACTCTGAAAAGCCTGTCTTGTACTCTCATCTCTCAGATGTGGCCAGTATCTCTCACACCCAAGAATGATTAAGAACAAAACAAAGGAACTGAAACACATGAAGAACAGGGCATTATGTGGAAAACTATCAAGGAAGCCATAAGGCTGTCCACTAATTCAGGGCTGTGTGTTCCCCACAACAGAGAAATCATGACTGGCTCTAATATCTGTTTGTCTTCAGTGACAGAAGGGTTTCCAATAACTACAGGTAACTTCTGAGGAAGCCTGTGGGAAATCAAGGAACCACCTGCAACCTTGAAACAACCAAAATGTAATAAACCAAACCCAGAAAGCTTTAAAGAAATGGTAACAACAATGGCACTATTAATCTAGTGGTAAAAATTCTTCTTACTCATTCTTCTCTTGTTGCCTTGCTCTTTTTGCCACATGTTCAGATTCCAGAACTGCCAAATCTTCACGTTCTTTTTCATTACTGATTATGTCAAACACTGCAAGAAAAAGTTCATGTCAAGAGTTAACAGCCAAAGCATAATCAAAGAATTTGGCATCTTGGATACAATATGAAGAGATCTACCTTTTGCAACTTGTATTCTAAAGGCATTCCTTTTTCTTCTTCCATATTCTACACTGAAAAAAATTAAAATAAAAGGTTACACTAACTGATTTTTCCCCCAACATCATTCCCAGTGGAAAAAGTACATGGGAAGTTGATTCCCAAGCTTCCACACAGGTTCTTATTAAAAATTACCTGTGTGAAAATGTCATTGAACCAAGCAAGGTATTAGTGTCTTACTGGTTCCTGTATTTCCCCCCAGTGTCTCCACTGAAGTGTTATTTTCCCTCATATTTTAAATTCACTGAGGTAAACCCCAACATGCTGCAATGCATCTGCAGCTCTTTATTTAAAACAAACAAACAAAAAAAAAATCAACCCATAAAAACCCATAAAAAACCCAAACCACAACTAGATCTCATAATGCCAGTGCATTAATAAAATATGAGTCATTAAATATATCAGCAGAGGGAAACACTGGAGGGGAAACAATCTCTTGCTTCAATCAACCTCAACAACTGGTAACATAAAGAAAATTATAACTTTTATAATGAATGCAAAATAACCAACTAATACATTCTGCATTTTGAACACAGGATGAAAGAAAACAAATCTCAGCTCACCTGTAGGTTTTCTGCAAATCAGATGCTAGAATTCCAATGTCAACATACTGCCCACATTTATTACTTGCCAGATACTGCAATGAAGAATTTTAAGAAGGGAATAAAATCTTTGTCAATCACTTCACCAGAACAGCTCAACCAAATATGCCTATTTAAAATTCTACCCCCCTTAGAAGTTGAAATGAAAATCAGAATCAGCTTTTCACGGCCTTGCAACACACCAGACAGTATTTCCCAATGAAATAGGAAATGCTTATTAAATCACAGATTACTGGGCAGCTCTGCTTCCCAGGGAAAGGCAGCATCCTACATTTGGGGGCATTGCTGACTTCTGCTGGGTCAGCTCTCTGGTTTTTCCTCAGCAAGAAAGCTGACTTTGTAGCCCACACACCAGCTTACTGTCAGCCCCGAAGTTCTTGGCTCCCCTCAGTTACACTCCTTTCAGTTTAGATCTCCCTCCCTAAAAATGAAACTGTCTGTATCAATCAGTATGGATACTGTTAAAAGAACAACTTTAATCTTTACAAGATATTTCAAAGAATACTATAGAGAAATATGTTAATTAAAGTGAATCCTATCGAGCCTTTTTACTGCTCTGACAGCAGCTAATCCAACCCATTTTCAACCCCCATTTATAAAAGTGTGAGAAAATGGACTAAATTTCATGTACAGCTGTACTCCACTTGCTTTCTTCCTCCACCCTCCAAATCAGCAGAGGGAACTTTTAACACAGTAAAGGTGGATTCTTTCTTAAAAAAGGGGAATACAGAATCCTCCTAAAAGATGTGGTGTCACAAATGTCACAGCAAGGAGGATTTCAAACCCCCATTTAAATTAATAACTCTATGCAAAACAATCAAATTGAATACATAGTTAGCTTTTAAAATTATGTTGCACTTCAGGTCACCCAGAGGCAGCTCCTGCCCTGCCAGAAACATCAAGGCTACCATAAACCCACTTCGGAAGAGTCAAGACATAATCAGTGTGATCTTGTGAATCAAACCAAGCAACTTCCCTCAAGCAGTCACTTTCTCACTTTAAGGAATTGGAAGTGGAGCACACTTACAGAGAGGCTCAGAAACCCGGTGTTCAAGTGCAAAGTCATTATAAACTATCACAAGATGTGACACAGCCCTGTGCCACCTGAAGGAATCACAGTTTCCCCTGTTCTTCCCACGTGTATTTGGGAAGTAATCCCATTTTTCCTTTTTCTCAGCCATCCAACAAAATCAGCATACACGTTTCCAAATGCAAACACCATTTGCCAATTACAGAATTACAGGATCGTTTAGGTTCGAAAAGACCCCTGAGATCACTGAGTCCAACCTGTGACTGATCACCACCGTGTCAACCAGACCATGGCACTGAGTGCCACATCCAGTCTTTCCTTGAACACCTCCAGGGATGCTGACTACACCATGTCCACGAGCAGCTCATTCCAATGTTTAATCACCCTTTCTGTGAGGAAATCCTTCCTAAGGTCCAAATATACAAACACATATATGCATATACCTATATACCTCCATAAATATATATATATGCCTATGTATATGCATATATATATACCATGTGTGCGTATATGCACATCCATCTATCTATCTATCTATCTATCTATCTATCTATCTATCTATCCCTTGAGTATATCTCTTTTGCCCTTTTCATTTCGCATCTGAAGCAGTAGTCAGCCTCAAGGCCAAAACTACTGAAGAGGACAGAAGAATGAGAGAAAAGAAAACGATTTTACCGAAAGTTAAAATAACAAAATTAACAAATGTGCTTTTCTAAAGCCTTTTTAAACCCCTCAGACGCAGGGCCGGGCTTTGGTCCTCCCCTGCCACTGAGCGGGCCGGGTGCTCAAGACCCCTCAGCTAGAGGGGGATACACGAGCCCCGCCCCCGGCTGCCGGTGCCGGTGCTACCGGTGCTACCGGGGGTGCCACGGCGGGCGGGCGGTACCTGCTTGATGCGCTGCTTCAGCCGCGGATCG
>VZRX01016856.1:50177-66878 GCA_013398075.1 Notiomystis cincta
GCGGCTCCGAGCTCCGCGGCGAGCGGCGCTTTCCTTTTGTCGGCCGCTGGCCCGCACTCTGTGCTGGCTGGCGTTGTTGCAGTGTAAAGGCACGGATTTGACTCCCTTTTCTTACTTTTCTCAATAAAAGAGAACTGGCTTTCACACTCTTCTTCAGAGTCTAACCAGTTCTTCTAGCAAAACCACTCGAAAGAAATTAATCCTAGAAGGATAATTGTTTGAAGGATGAAAGTTTGTTGAAAACTGAAAAATTTGCCCGTTTTTAGGAGTAGAAAAAAAATTCTCCTAGTGCTCATTTCCCTTGGAGAAAAGAACCATGAGCTTTACAGGACTCAGCATGGCGAGGTACACACGTGCATTCCAAGCCTTTTTTGAGAGGAATTTTCTATCTGAAATACTCGTATTTCAGTTGCTGAAAGTTCATTCAGTAATGATGTTACCCTCTGACTTCTTAGCAAGTAGCTAATTAAATCAGTGTTGTTGTAAATGTTTTTTTTTAAAAAATATTTACTGCTTAAAACTGCTCAATTTTGTGAGGAGAGTTTAAAAGTGCATTAACTTTTCCTGCAGATTAAGTTTTGGTTTCAAAGGTTGTAGTAACACTTTCAGTACCAAAAGAACTCAGTTTGCCTCTGTCATCTGTTTTAAGGGCTGAAGTGAACTTTAGCACTTGTGCAACAGTTGCCCTTTGGCAATATAGAATAAAATCACTTGCCCTGATGATAAAATGTAGCCAAGACTTCTACCTGAAATAGGAGGGAGTTGAAATACGCCTTTGGCAAGGCAGTAATTGCTGAGAGTGGAGAGTTCTTCCCAGTTTATTGGCCAAAAGTAAAGCTTTGTGTATTCTAAGTTACCACACAGTTCCTTATCCTGAACTTCAGATAATCACACTATCAGATCTGGAATGTGACTACATCAATGCTAGATCGTGCTGCTCCAAGCTTAATAAAGTAAATTGTTCTTCTTTGCATTTACTGTGGTTTGAGAAAACCACATCCTTGATCTGAGCACTGCAAACTGGGGTGTGATGGGTATCTGAGGAGCCTCAGTTGGCTTTATTTTGTGTGTATCCCTTAGATACAAGCCTGCTTGTCTTTTTTTGGATGTCCATATTTCAGCAAATTCCATCACAAAAGTACCATTTTAAATGAATCTGCCTAAACCTGTTGGCATTAAATCAGTGTGGCCTTCCATGTGTGTGTTCACTTTGATTTAAAGGTGCTGTTTTTTCTTAGTGTGAGAGAGATTGGTACAGGATCCTGTCAAGCCAAAAACAATGTAACTGCCAGGGGCTGACCCAATTTAATGGTGCCAGTTTTTATATTGATCAGCTTTCTTATCTGTTCCAAGCCTGGGGCTGTCTGTGCTGCAGGTTTTAATTATCTCAATTCCTGAATCCACTGTTCTCTGCAGTGATTTCCAACGAGCTCTGTATACTTTCTCAGTTCTCTTTCTTGAATGCTTGTGTAGAACAGTTGTGTTCAGACAGCTGCTGTGCTGCTCTCTAGAAATGTTCACAATGCTTGGATAAAGCACCTCTGCTACAATATCTCAGGGCTTGATTTCTGCTTACTTGTGCCTGGAGGCATCAATTTCCCCACACTGTGATGGAATCACATACCTCTGCTGTCAGTTTTTCTGATTTTGCATGGTTATAATCAGGTTATAACCCTGTGTAGATTTACATTTGTGCATGTAACTCTTTCCTCTTTCCCTTTTTTGCAGTGGGTGGTGCCTGAGGTGATTGGCCATGCCATTGTCACAGTATTAATGCTTATTTCATTGCACTGGTTCATCTTTCTCCTTAATCTGCCAGTGGCCACATGGAATATTTATAGGTAAGTGCACAAGGGGCTGTGGGCCTTTTTTTAGCACTGTTGCTAGTTTAGCCTTCAGTGTAGTACAGAGATGAATAATATGCCCTGGTGAGATGTTTCAGTTGTGTTCTTGAGCTGCTAACAGTCTTCACTGATCAAACTAACATAATTTTTTGTCATTAAAATGACAAGAAACCCAACAGTGAAAAGGACATGAAACTTTTGGCCTTTGCTTGCATTCTCTTGCATTCTCTTTAGTGCCCAGGAATCTCCATTTGTGGGTCATTCCCAAATTCACAGGAAATAATAGCAGATTAATTGGGATTATGAAATAGTACTGAAATCAGAGTTAGGTTAGAAATACAGAAGAAAAATAATTCTGTTGAGATTGAAGAAGTCCATGCTTTGCAGTGTAAGTGATAGAGAGAAAGGCAGGATAATCTCTTTCTCTTACTCACTTTTCTTTAAAACCTTCTTAATCCCAATGACTACATGGCAGCTAATTTACTTGCTTAATTTACTAATTCTCTCAAGGATTTCAGTGAGAGGAGAGAGGTTTTGTGCAGAAGAGGTATCAGAAACAAATCCTGGGAAGGATAAATTAGTCAAAAACAGCATTGAGAGAGACTTTCAAAGTTGCAGCATGTTTATTGTAACATCCTACTGGCCCTTCTTGCTCAGCACACTCAGATGATATTTAACTTTTTTTTGATGAATTTTGTGGTGTCTCCAGTGAGACATAGTTTTGTCTTACATTCTCCTTGTTTTAAAACTCAAAGGGAAACATTCAGCTTCTTTTTATTCTTCTTTGTTATATAGATCTCCTTGAGAGAATAGGTCCAAATAATGGGATTCTTGCCACATCTTTAAGATAAAACAGAAAGAGTAAAAGAAAACAAAAAGTTAAACAAATAAAATCTTTACAATTCAGTGAAAACTCTGGTCAAAACTTCTACGTTCCTTTAAAAATTGGGAAATCTAGAGGGAAGTGTCCTGTTGCTGTGGCAGCATCTTCTGCTGAATGGAAATCCTGGAGGCACTGACATGTACATTTCTTAATGCTGACAGTTTACTTGTTTGCTGCAGAAGTTTTTTGCTGTGTGGAGTATGACAGCTGGCTTGAGCTAGGTTTGCCAGCATCCAGCAGCATTGTCTCCATGGCTCATGGAGATATATATATAATATATATAAAATATATATATAACATATATAATATAGACTGTCCTGCCTTGTGGGCCTCTTGGAAGAAATGCCTCACAACTTACACAATGAAGTTGCATCATTTAAATGTTATCACTTTTGTAAAAAGCAAAATTAATATATGCTGTCTTTATGGCACTCATATCCCAGACCTGTAAGAAAATCATGGATTCTATTTCTAGAATAAATTGGTACAGGAAATGTGTTCCCCCTTTTATTCCTTTTATTTTATTATTGTAAAATGCATTACATTCCCAGGAAGTGGACAATAATTTGTGTTATAATACTAAAAACAGGACAATTGTTCAAAACTTCAATTTTAGAAGAGAATTTCAAACTGGAATTATTTAGCATGAACTACTTTTAATGGGACACAACTATCTTTGATATTAGTCAAACATGCTGCAGTGCTTTTCAATGCCCCTGTTACAGACAATTACTGTGGGCTGAACTTTTTCTTTCCCAGTGTCCTACTGTTCCCCTTCCTTCCCTCCTGTTATGGAAACAAAGGTTGTAAGAGGTGGGGAAGTGCCTTTTGGACTACAAGTGGTGCCATTTGAGTATATGAAGAAAATTTAACAAGCTCTCTGTTCTGAGACCATGTTTCTGCTCCAGCTTTAAGACAAAGAGTTAAATTCTTGTATAGAAAGAGTCTGATTCCAGGAAGGTAAAGCCTGTATAACAATGAAGTGATGTTCTAGGCCTGAGCTCAGCTGGAGTGAGAACTTCATGTGCTCGGTTTACTCCCTGGAGAAATGCTTCTGACAATTGTCAGAATGCTGCTGGCTCAATTGTCACAGCACATAAACATTTACTTTGCTGGTTTTATGCTTCCTTGGCTTACACTGTGCTTGGCTTCACTCAACTTTTGTTCTCTTGTGGGTTTGGACAGCAGAACTTGACATCTTCAGTTCTGCCAAACTCATCCTGGTGGCCTCAGTGTCTGTGCTGGGGTGTCCCAGGATGGCTGTGACAAAGGCAGGAGTAACAGCACAGATCCTTTGCCTTGGTTTGTGCCATCTCATTGTGATCACTGGAGTTTGGGATCTTCTATGTGAGGTTTTTCACTAAATAAATTACTGTTTCCTAGTTAAATTAAATTCTTTTCCAGTCCCTTTCATCTAATGCATCTTTCCACTGTGGGTGGGTGTTTTCCTCGTGACAGCAACTAACTGTGAACAGCAATTAAAATATCCTGGCTATTACCTGGAATCTCTTCCATTTATACATGGGAAGCTGGGCTGATGTTTCTAGTACTTCTTGTTCTCTTATTATTTGTGGGTTGTAGTGGCAGAGTTAGCTGCATTATCCAGAACTCACCTTGAATTGTGAAACAACTCTTCGGATCAAAGTCCCTTCTTGGGAAGCTCTCCCCCTCCTCTTGCCCCTAACGTTTGAGTGATTATAATTTTTGGGTTTTGTTGTATGGTTTGGTTTGGTTTGGTTTTAGTTTTTGGTTGTTTTTTTTTTTTTATTCTTAAACTTTCAGGTACATTATGGTGCCAAGTGGAAACATGGGAGTATTTGATCCCACAGAGATCCATAACCGAGGACAACTGAAATCACACATGAAAGAAGCCATGATTAAGCTGGGCTTTCATCTGCTCTGTTTCTTCATGTACCTTTACAGGTTAGTTTCAAAAGTTGCTCCCAAGGAACAAAGGGATTATCTGCCAGCTACATTTATCTCCTCTATTGCACTGGTGTAATTGCTGGTATTCATGTCTTATCTTTTTGCATCCTGCTAAGCCTCAGTAATATATTTAGACAGCTATCTCTGGGCTCATTATATGCCTTTATTCATTCTGATCAAACACTGTTTGGAAACTTAGGCTACTCCTCATCTCAAACCCACATGTACAAGAGTTACATGCTTTCAGCACCTACAGTAAGTGGCCTGTTTAGAATGGAAATACTCTCGAGGACTGAGTTTGTTTTACAAGTTCTGTATTTTAAAAATGTCATTGATCTGGCTGAGTTGCAAATAGGTGTGTTCTGTGATGGGGCCACTTCCTGCAAGGTGGCAGAGCTGCTGTTCCTCTGCTGCAGCATTGCTTCTGCAGCCCTTGTCTTCCTGAGCACAGCACACAGCAGGGGTGCCTTGACTTTCTATTTCAGGTTCTCTCCGTGCAGCTCTCCCGTGACAGGGAGAGCTGCTCCTACTTGCACAAGCTTCAGTAATCCACTGGTATCATGTTTTCTGTTTTGTCACAGTATGATTCTGGCTTTGATAAATGATTGAGAAGTTGAAAGAGAACCATTAGCTGCCAAATTGGGTCATCACTCCAGTGACTGGTTGTGGAGCCACAGACACCTCCCGAACACACCTAGATCAGTGTCATCATGCAGTATATTTTTCCTCTTTGAACAAGAAATATTTTTCTGTATTTTTAACATAAAATATTTTCAAAAGACATTGGATTTGTGTAGCAGTTGTTTTTGTTCCTTTACAAGCCAAACTGCTGGAGTTGCTGTTTCTGAAGTCCTTGCTTACAGAAGTGACCTCGTAAGAATTAAATGGTGATCAGGGAAACTCATTTCAGCAGCATGAGCTGGTAATGATGGTATAGTTCCAGAACATATTTAAGTGCAGCTCTGATACCTGATTCTTGCTGAGAGGTGTCAGGATGAGACTCTGGCTGCCAAACTGTCCTATCAGAGCCTAATTTGAAGCAGCACTTGGAACAGATTTCAAAGTGAAACAGGAGCACAGCTTGCAATTTTGTGTTGGTGTTCTTTCCAGGCAAAAATCAATGGAATAAAAAAATACATTTTCCTCCCTTCCCCCCCCTGCCCTGCAGCAGCCTTTATGAAGTCTTGCATTTGGATGGATTAAGATCCCTCTTGTGGACATGACAATTATGTGTAAGAGTGCAGATAAATAAGAAACACAATTAATACTTGCTTTTTTGTCATTGAAGTACATCATGGACATCTAGACAAAGTAAAGTTCATATTGCACTGAGGTAGAGTTACAGAGCAAAAGACTATCTGCAGTTGCTACTCCATGAACCTGCTGTTTCCATAGCCAGTGGGTGAACCAGGAGTGTGTCTAGCTCAGGGAAATGGTCTGGTAATCCATAACCCCACTTCTCCCAGTTTTGCTGTGACTGCTTCAGTGATACCAGCAAGTTCTTTTTGTGCAGCTCTTGCATTGGTGACAAGTGTATAAACCTGAGTTTGTACCTTCACTGTCCAATAACTGTCTATAAGTTTTTTATATGTGCTTGGAAACAGGTCTCTTGGAACAAACACATCAATTAAAACACTTTAAAAAATACACTTCTGTAATTACGTCCTAAAATTTATGAGCTTTTTGTTCTTCAAGTACTTGGGGTTTTAGTGTACAGCTGGAGTTAATTGTTTTCAGGGCCAGCCCTGAAAAGGCAGCACTAATGCTTTATTGCTGTAAATACCTTGTGTTCAGTGTTTGTTCTAGGAGGAGTTTGGCTTAAATTTTTGATGGATGGAGTCCAAGTTCAGCTGTGTTAAAGATGAAAAACTGCTGAAAATTGTGCTCATTAAAAAAATAACTAAGGAAACAGCTACCCCAGCTGGATGCCACTGAGTACCTGACAGCACAACATGAAAGTACAAAAAGTACTGCCATGCAAAGCCAAAACCCAGACAGGAGGTAGGTCTGGAGAAAGGAGAGCAAATAAAACTTGGAAAGAGTAGAAAGTCAGTAACTTTTTTAGCAGATTATGTTAGGCAATTATTTTATTTGTGTATGAAAAAAACCTACTACACAGATTTTGGGTGTTAGAAGAAAGGGCCTAAGTTCTTGCTGTACTGCTGACAGTAGATGTGTTTTACTAAACTTGTTTCACACTGAGAAACATGAGCATTAACTTCATTTAATTTTAAGTCCATTACTTAAACTAACAGCTTGATATCTTATTCTAAAGAGATGATAAATAAGTTCTCTGTTCATTTATATCCAACAACTGATTATAAGAGTTGTAAAAACCTCAGTAGTGGTTTCAGAGGCTATGATTCTGCTGAATAATGACGTTGGTAATGTTGAAGCCTTCCTTACAGCACAGGGTCAGTGCCTGCTTCAACACAGATCTTCAGAGGTCAGTGTCAGCAACAGGAAAAAGGTATTGAGTAGCTAAAAACGTGATTCATTACCTAGAAAAAGGGATACTGCAGATATCACACTCTTGGGAGATCCACAGAGCACAAATTTTTATGGTAGTAAAAATTTTTTAAAAATACCCCTCCCTGTTTTCAAGCAGAGAACACAATTTTAAATCCAAGCTTATCATACAGAATCCAACACAATTAGAAACTTGACTGATTTTAAAAAAAATTTATCTATTGCTACAAATTGGGATAATGAGGGTGAGGTCAAATACAGATTCCTTCCTATTCACTCAGACTATTTCCCTTTGGACCTGAGGTATCCAAGTATAACTTTGTGAGGAACCATTGGCTATGGCTGATGGAAAACTCTTAATCAGTGAAAAATCGAAGTCCTGCAGGGATTCCACCCTTTAACTGATGTTACTAAGCCCTTTTCCTTACCCACAATCTACAGCCTGGCCAGCTTGCAAAGGTGATCGTCCTGCATCAGTTTGCAGAGAGATTACACAACTGTTAAGAATTCTGCATTTGAGGGGTGAGTTAAAATATGTAGAATTGCTTGTTTCCCCCTAATTAATCGTTAGTTACAGACTGTTGGTTATTAAGCCTGTTTTGTTAAAGAATATGGTTGCCTCCTTAATCTCGTAAATTACTGGTTTAGTTTTCTAAAGTGGTTCTATATTCTGGAGAAGAATACAGAATAAATCAGTGGTAGAAGCAAGAGTCCTAAGAACAATTCTACATACAGGTTAAGTCAACCAGAAACTCTGATAAACCCAAAAAGGTGAATCTTTATCTGTTTAGGACTGTCATAGCTTTATTCTTTTTTCTCACAAGAAGCTCTTTAGGGTTTTGTACAAGTGCCAAAAGACCATTTATGCCTTTAAGTAACAGGGTATGATGGACATTGGAGGTAGCAGTAGGAAAATTCAGGCTGTATGTGTATGAACCACCATGCAGTTATCAGTACATTCAGCCCTTCTCTTTGGCAGAAACAGAGGTGTACAAGCCTCGGTGGTTACCCTTCAGAGCACTACAGGCCCTTCAAAGTGAGGAGGCTACTGGCACTGCCATCCTTCTGGGATGAGCTGACAGCCTTAGCACGTGCAAGACACACAGGGAGTGACCAGGCAGCACAGAGAGCACGGGACAAGGTGTAAGGAAGGGCTCTCCTCAGGCAGAGTTTGGATTTAAGCAAATTAAGAAACACACATCTACTCTCCGGTTCCTTGTGGAATTTCTTTGAAATAATCTGAATGATTCAAGAAAACAAAAAACCAAAAAACCCCTCCAAAACCACAGGACTTAAATCTTACAAATGCTGAGAAGTCACAGGTCTACAGAATTCATATACCTGTTTCTCTTGCACTCTTCTGACCCATTAAAGGCAGACAAAGCTTTTTTGGCTGGGTTTGCTAGTAACTTTCTTCATCTGCTGTATAGATAATTTATGGCTGAAGTGGGTCTGCAATCCAAGAACCCTCCTGCAAATACCAGCAGCCAAGGGAAGTGGCACAAAGTAGGACATGAAGAGGAACAAGGCACATCCCTTCTCTTGGCAGCTGCATTTAAGCTATAATTGTCTATATAATGACTAAACTGTAAGGGAGAGAATAAAGTTAATACAAAGGTGCTATTAAAGGGAGGGAGTGAAGACTTCTAATCAATACAGAAGTTGAAAGAATTCGAGGGCTGAATGCACATCAGCAAAAGGTTTGAGTTTGGAAAAGCTACAGGGGGTATAAATTCAGGCACAGCTTTTTAACACAACATAAGCTAGAGCTGAATAAAAATGCAGGACAAAGATGAGGTCCTGGTTTAAGGCACAGGGAGGAGGGACAACTACATGGGGTCAGTTGGAGGGAACACAAAGGCAGGAGGAGATCCAAGTACTTTAGGACTGACCACCTTCTCAACATGAAGTATTAACAACCCCTGTAAAACTCACAGATCACCTAAAGCAACCAGAGTCTGGTATTTGAACAAACTGCAGCACTAAGGAATGATGGATTTCACAGAGCCTCAAGGGAGCAGATGTTCAGCAAGTGAGATAAGCACAGCCCGGGACACGGGGCAGGTTGAGTGCTAAAGTACAGCACAAACACAAGGGTGAGGTAGATTAGAGGCAGACAGCAGAGACTGGAGAGCCTGCACACAGCACTGGGTGACTCAGCTGCAGCTACACTGCCACAAATTAATTTTTCCAGCGAGGAAGTGAAATACTATGGAAGAAATCTATAATTAATGATCAAGAAATTAACATCCAAGTCAGTCATATAAGTGAAGTTAGGGAAACTAAGAACTATTCATTCCAGTTATTTATTGTTTATTGAATTGAAAGAAAGGGAATACAAACATTTCTGTTAAGTGCTGTGCACCAACATGGAAAAAGTGTATTTTTTTTTAAAAATCCTAATAAAAACAAATCAGAAGTTAATGTAGTTTCAATTGAACAATTTTTAAAGATATGTTTAAAATACTACACATTTATAAAATAAAAAAGTTAAAACGGTGTTCTGTAAATAATTAGTAAAACAAGTGAAAATAAATACGAGACCCAAAGTTCTTATGTTTTTAATGTAATATAGCAAAGAAATTTTTAACTACTTAATAATATCCGAGGAGAGTAACAAAAATCCAGAAAGTTTAAGAACGCAATCCTTTGAAACATTTAATATCAGTCCATAGCAAATAGTCATTACATACCAAAAGCTCTAAGTGTTAACTAGTTCCACCACAACTCCATATAAATCTTGACAATTTAGAAATCTTGAGATCAACAATAAAGTTCTTTTCTTGATCTCTACAGCTTGGTTTGTAAGTACATACATGCTTTGAGGATCCATTTTATCCCATATGTTTTCAAGGAGCCAATAACTTTTTCCATCTGTGCCTAAAAATGTTAAGTTTCAAATCTAGCACATATACCCTAAGAATGAAAAATGTTTATGAAAAAAGATGGGGCACAATGAATTTCAAATTTATAAAAATATACTGATATTAACCAAAACCTTCTGGTCAAAGGACACTTCACATACACACGACTTAAAGTATGCAATAAAACATGACAAGTACCTAGAACATTTGGTTCTCTGTCTGTGGACACATGCACACACACACTCATACCAGATGGGAGGAACACTCTCACAGATGTTTTACTGAATCCAGATTATCTGGATGAATAGACAGAAAACTTGGCTACAGTTTAGTTCAACTAGAGGCAGCTACTGCAGCAGTAGTTCAACACTGCACACTTCAATTAAGTCCACCCTGTTTAAAAAAAGTGTCATAGTTAATGATTTTGCTTTCTAGACATCATTAAAAGTAGCAGTTTTCAAAAATCAAGTATGGCAGCTGAAAATGGACTCAAGCCAATGTGGAAAAGACAGGAGGAGGGCAAAAGGAGGATTAGCCATTTATGGGATGGGTTGTTCCTCTTAATAGTTGTCTCAAAAAGAAATTAGATACAAGTGTATTTTGTAGCTAAAAATATGGACAAACTATTGAAAGTGCAATTTTCCTCCTCCCCCTTGAGTTACAGTAGTTTGTTTGTTGGTCAGTAAATCCTGCTTTTTATGTCCATTCTTTTTTCTCTACCTCCCTCCCCATTTGGATCTACAACATATCCCCTCGAGCTACAGCTAATTGTATGAGCCCTGGCTTCCTGCTAAGGAAGCCTTTACAACTTGGGTTGTATTTTGGGTGGGAGTATCACTTAGCAGTGTAAAAATACACAACTAGACACCAACTCCCAACAGCAGACTGAGTTTTATTAAACATTACCTGGTTGAAGCCAAGTTGAGAAGTAACTGGCAAGATCTGGGTAGATTTCTAGCTTGCATCTTTGCTCCAATCATAAAGAGAAGTTAACTTTAAAGTTGGAGAACTTTAGAAAAGACAGAGGGAATTTAAAAACAAAGGTGTCATTTCCCCCACTTCCCTCCCCTCCAAAACATGAACAGAGCTACCATTTTCCCTTTTGTGTTCCATTGTGCCTTGAAAATTACTTACCTGAACAGCTAAAGAACATTCAGATAATAAATGAATGCAGCATTTTTTTTTCAAGATCTGCCTTGATAATAACCTGGGGCTACTGTGAGTATCTGAAGCCAACAGGTGACCAGAGAAAGTTACAAAATGAGTACACACTTACAGTATTTTCCTCTCTAAAACCACGGGCCTGCTGACTAGAAATACAGTAATTTATTGTGGGTGTGTACTTGTTTCAGTCTTACATCCAGCCTATGAACATTTTTAAGCACATGGAAATCAACGTGTTGCAAATGAGCAAACTTATTTGGGTTTTCCCCCCCCACCTCCCCCACCCCAGTCTCATTTTATCGTCTGTGCACAAAAAGTATTGGTACTTTTCAATCCACATAGTGTGAATATGCAATGTGTTGGAAATAGTTTAGGTTACTCTTTCATCTCCAGGTTGGGATGGCAGTCATTGCCACATCTCTAATGGCAGCTGCTGTGGGACTGAGTAGTGTGGCAAAATGAAGATTAATCTCACCTTTCTGTCCTGCCTGCTCATCAGCCACGAGATGCCAACAGGCTCTTACTGAGACAGCCTGGAAGCAGTGCCACCCTGGAGCCTGCCTTTACATGGCATGGCTGCACCAGGACACTCAGGGAGAGAGATCCAACAGGTGCTTCTCCCTAACTCAGCTTCTCAATACCTCAAGTGTCCCTCAGAGGGACAAACCAAGTGCAGAAGAGAGGGGCAGTGTTTTGGCAGAGGCCCTACGTTTAAATTCCTAATGGCACTGCCGTAGGAAAGCAGGCACTGGCCCATACACCCTCAGCAGCTCTACCAGGGCAGGAGTCTCCCTCTGCTTAGTTATGGCCACCACACCAGAAATGCCTGAAGTGCATATGAGACTTGAAATCTACACTTGAGATTTGATCCAGCCTTCACCCCCTGCCTAAAGTTCCCACTTTATTTCCAGGAGTATGTAGTGCCAGATCGTTGTTTGAGACATTAACAGACATCAAAACCATTATTCTCCTTACTCTCCCTAAACAATGTTTGGTTTGAAAACCTAAGTTCCAGAGTAAGACAACACTGGAGTAACTTCCAAAGATTCACATACTGGCATTGCTTTTGAATTATACTGTGTTTTGAACGTGTAAAACATTTTTACAATTTACTGTTTACAATTTCAGTAATTATTTTTTCCTTAAACCCCAAGGTTTAACCTACTCAAATTTGACCATAGGAATTTGTCTGTTTTCCTGCAACATTAAGGCCACAGGCCTGACTAATTTTACACTGTCTGAACTAGGAAGAGAAATAAAGAGCTTCCTCCAGAACTGATTAAAGGAAGAAGGAACTGATTTATAATCTTAAGTTTACACATGTATTCCCAGTGCTGTGAAACAGTAATTGCTATCAAAGCATTCACCTTAGTTTTAAGGCTGAACATTACGTTCCTACCTGGTTTTGGAGGTATTAGAAGACTCATGTCAGATTTGGGGCTGGTCTCAACCACAGTATCAGAATCTTAACTCATGCTTAAGTCTGCACACAAGGCCAGACAAACACACACCACCTGATGGCTGGAATTAAAAAAAAAAAAATCTAACCTGCTAACCTTTACTTTGTTTTTCTGGGAAACACCACACTCCCATTCATCAAAGTGGCTACACTTCTCTTCCCAGGAATTCCAGCAAACCTTCCCCCACCCTTCTTCCACACATGACTAATAAAGACACTAGATCATTATCTCATGAAAGGATGACTCTTCTGCTCACATGACTCCTGGTGGCATGCCCTTCTCTGCTCCTCCTTTACTTCGCCCAGTACCAACACTACCTTTCCACCCGAGGTGGCAAAAGGGAATCCAGTGCCATCCCATAATGGATTTGTGTGTAGTACAGAAGCACAGAGATGCCAGGCCATCTGTTTATGTCAAAAAGAATAAATATTTAAATTATAAAGGTCTTTGTCTTTCCTTAACATGGGACTTTAGTGGAACTATTCCTAGATGTGTCAAGATGTTCACAGCACCAGCTTGCAACAAGGTCTGGGAGAGGCATTTAAATCTGCAAACTCAAAAGTATATTCTCAACAACAAAATCTGTCCACTCTTCTTTATCAAATAAAGAAAAGATTTCCATCATAATACACAAGTGTTTAATTATGATTTGTATGTAAATTACTTATACAAAGTGTTGACTTTGTGAAGAAAGGACTCTTTCAACACATTCTTCCCTCAAAGTGTAGTCTGCCTTTTACACCAGCATTGTTGCATATATTTATGTAATTAGAAAACCAAAAAGACCTCTTCTCATTTAAACTCTTAGACTGGTGGTGCAGTCTGAATGCCTTTTTCCTAACTAATACAGTTTATCTGTTAAGATGGACAGTGAATTCCTCCATCTGAAACAAGCTTTACTGCCTACACATTAATCTCCTTCCAGCCACTGCTTTTGATTGGGTCTCAGGACACTCCAGAAAAGCATCAGTGATACCATGTTTCACGACACTTCTTGCATTGTTTTAATTCCAAATGTATACAAATGAAGTCATTTTAATCCTATAAATAATTTATTTTTAAAAAATTGTGCTGTTAACCCCTTTGCAGGGCAACGAGCTATGTGAAAAGTACAAAACTTTTTGTCAAATGTGATACTGAGAGTGCTTTTGACATAGTTCATTGGTTTATCCTCTCAATTGGTAGATATACTGCGCAACGGGCAAGGCTAGAATCCATGAACCAAGCTGCAAAGATCTCAAGCTAAGTAAGGCGGAGAGAGACTTGAGAAACAAGAGAAGGAAATACTTTCCTATCCAATGTATACTCTTCAGACTAAAGCACTCTTTCTATCAAGCCTTCTAAACTGTTAAATAAAGTGTTCCAAACAAGCATTTAAACTTCATTACACAGAAGAGCAACAAGAACAGTAGCCTGCCAGACAAAAAGGCAGGAGGGAAAAATATATATACTGAGTTCAATGGTTAGCCTGAATGTAGCACAGTTCTTCACAACCGATGGGGGGGTAATTTCAACACGGTGTCCAACAAAGTTCTAAGGACGTGCTTCATCTCGACTGGTTACTATGAAGCAAAGGTGGTAAATGTTTGGCCCCAACCGGGCTTCAGAAATGGTTCTTTTTCATGACGAGCATGTCTGTCCAGCTATCAATCATGTTTGTTTGCACCAAATCCCAAGCCATTTAAAATACGACTAATTAAGTTAAACTGAAGTCGTCTGCTCCAAATTCGCCATCAACTATCCATGCTACTGCATTCCTCTGAGCAAAAACAAAAACATAGAGAGAAAGAAATCACAGCTTGAAGATCTTAGCAACAGTTCATATTTCTATCATAAAGTAGTAACACAGTGTATTTACATAAATTTTAACCGAACATGCACCAGTTAATGGATTTTATACTGTAGCTAAACTCCATGCTTAAAATTACTTAGTTAAAATAAAATTATTCATATCAATCTAGAAATTATTTTAGCATGTTAAGTGTGGGTACTCAAAAAGCATCTGATCCAAAAAGAAGTAACACACATTTACATACAAGTTCATGGGGAGTGTGCTAATTACAGAGCTGGCTTGTCACCCATTTAAGATTCCTAAGTGGTTAGGTATTATTCCATGCACCTACACCTCTTGCAAAAGCACTGCTGTGAGAAATCCATCTGCTGTTGGTTTGGTTTTGATGGCACTTACTAGTTCATTTTCTGGAGGAACTAAGAAAGAGTGAGCAAGCAGCTCACTGGAGAAAACCAAACAAAGCCATGAGTAAAACCAACTGGAGGACAGGCTCTGACTCCTTATGGGGGCATTCCAGGTGTTACAGATTGGCCAGGCTGGTCCACCTAGTCCAAGACTAGAAGCAAATGTATCAAAGCACTGGAGCAGGGAGAAGAGGTAATTCTTCCTCCTAATATCCTTCCAACTTTGAGCCATTTTTACCTCAGGGACATTCTGAACCAGAGGTGTTTACTTATCTACCAGCACTTAATGGATTTCTCTTTGATTACTTTGCCCAGGTTCCCCTTGAAGTCACATCCACGAGGTCTTGTGGATACATACTATATATCATTTTAATGTCTCCTCTAAATTCCTACTGCAAGGTTGAATATGTAATGACAGAAGCATATAAAGTGCACACCGACTCCCCAGCAGTCATCTCCTTAACAAGCCTGGGGGAGGCAAGAAGGGCTGGGAACACCTCTGTGCATTTTGGCAGCAAAAGAATGAGCATTCTCTTTCTCTCCCCGGGACACGTACGGTTACTGATGGTTAGTAAAGATTCAACTTTGTATAGATTTTCTTGGGTAAAACTTCACACTCTCTCTAGACTGGAGATTCCTTTTGTAACCATTACAATACCATTACTCCATTTGCAGTACACACTATTTAAATTTTAATAACATTCTACATTACTAAACCTCAAGCATTGAAGGCAAGATTTTTAAGGAGTCTGCACAAATAAATTAATATAATCCTACAGTCTTAGCGACACCATGGTTTTCTATAGGGCCGTGTCAGATTAACGTTAGAAATATCCGTTTCTTTTTTATTCTGCAAAATGAGTAACTCAGATAAAAATCAACATTCAAAACAAAGCAGTGACTAATTTTTAGTGACTTTTTTTTACCTTCAATATCCTGGTTGTCTACGAAAGGCGCTGGTCCCCATATCCTAACGGTGCCGTCGTCGGAGGCGCTGGCCATCATGGCCGGGATCTGCGGGTTCCAGCTCACGCAGTTCACCGTGCGCGTGTGCCCCGTCAGCTCCGCGATGGGCAGCTCGCTGCGCTTGTGCCAGATGTACACTTTGTGATCTAAACCCAAAACGTGCAACGGCAGCGTGAGCAGCACTGCTCTGCACACACACACCTGTGGAGCCGACAGCGCTTCCACACCAGCTCTCATTAAAGCCCGAGTCGCGAGTGTGCAACAGCACCAACAAAATCTTTCTTTTAAAAGTGCTCAAAAGAACGTGGGCAAAGCTCTTCCTTTAAGAGACACATTCTTTTTTAACACCTGCAAGTCTATTACCACTTGGTCTTTGAAGAAAAACATTTGTCTGCAATGCAAACAAGACTATAAAAGGCTAAAGAGAAAAAAATCAAGCTCCTCTTTAATTACAGGTATGGAGTTGCAATCTTATTCAAAAGGAAGACTTGCAGATTTTTTTCCCCTCAAATAATTGTATTTGCAGATTAGTAAATGCATTATAAAGTAATGAGTACTAAGAGTAATTATAACCACCTCCTGTTGATGAGTACAAGATAAGATCACAGCTCTATAGCTTATGAAAAACATCCTAACACTAAAAACCTCTAACACTCCAGTGAAAGTGCAAACAGAGCAAACAAGGGAGGGCAAAGCTTAATGGCTCAAATTGTGAGCTATTACTGTCTTTGACAACCAATTATTGTGTAGAATTTAAAGATATCAATTTGTACATAATAAAGTAGATGCAAATAAACCCTACAGATCCTATTTTGTGATGGGAAGCTTTTAATTACTTCTAGCAACATGCTAGACATAGAATAGTGAACTGGTTAGACATCATACTGGAATACTTAGAGAAGAGTTATTCTTTATAAGCAACCATATTT
>VZRX01016856.1:67083-91361 GCA_013398075.1 Notiomystis cincta
ATAATTAGGGGGTGGGGGGAGGGGAAGGGGGGTTGTCCCAGCTGTAGACCAGCAGCCTGTAACAAGTCTGTGGGTTAACCTGTCTAGGAATGCCTGTGGAATATTCCAAACAGAGCTACATAAACTGGACAAGTACAGCATTACACAAAAGCCTAGTATTGGGGTTTAGCACATGAAATGAATGTGTTTTGATCTCTCTGAAAGGCTTGGGCATAGATGTCACTCTGAAGGCTCAGCAAACAAACCAATCTTATTCTATTATATTCTATTCTTATACTCACAGCCCCTTATAGAACAAATTTGCTCTCTGGCCTCCCTGCTAGAAAAACCTCATGGCTTTTCCCCATGTGGTAACTCCCTTGTCTTGTGCTGAACCAGCTCATTTGAGGGTACCACCTTCACATGTGCTTATGTTGATGCAAATGTTCTGGCTGTACTCACGTTCCACTTAGGATTTCAAGGGGACTACACATCCATGCCATTCAAACACAATTCACACACTGGACACACAAGCCTCTGCTCTGTCAGAGAACCAAAGCCTAGACACAAAGCAGTAAGTACTTTGGTGTTGTCAGAATGCCTGTACTTTAGATTGGAAAAAACAAGACAGATACATCAAGGCAGCAGCCAATTCCCTTCTGAGACAGAGACCTCCACCTTGTTCCTATGGATGCAATTGTCATGAAAACCCCTACCTCACTGCCAACATGTTTTAAAAGGTTATGACAATGTGATCAACTGCCTTCTAAGCCTATGATAATGTGACCTGTTAGTTTTGTTTGCTTGTTTTATAAAAATAGTGTCCGTAGCCACATTTGGAAGAGGCAGCAGCCTCAGAGAGTTCAAATCTAAGGAACCACCAGTACCTTACCATCACTTACAATTACAGTGGTTTTTTAAACAATGAAGACAACAGAAAATCAATAAACTGGGGGGCAAAAAGACTGGTGCACTACAGTATCTACAGCCTACCCATGCACACAGTCACAGCTAAACAAATCCTGAACTTTCAGGCACAGTCAGGTCTCAAAGCAAGAAGCTTGTCCAGCCACAAAAAGAGATTTACACTGAGTTGGAGGACTGGAAGTGCTGTCCTTCAGTCATATTCCACTGCATATAGTCAGAGGGTCAAACCAGGTTTTATTTTAGACATATTTAGTATTTTCCAAAAAAAGGATAGTAGGAAATGCCTTGGCCAACCTTGTTTCCTAAGAACTGTGAGTTATACAGTGCTCACAGTAATTTGTTTACATATTACAAGTGTAATTCTTAGCCCTGCATAAGTATGAATTTTAAGTGATCTTCATGCAGGTGATGGCACTACACCAGTGACAGAACTGAACCAAATCAACACAAGCTTCTAACAAATTTCTACTCTTGCCACAGACAGCTGAATAAAAACATACCACAAAGCCTTTAATCACTAAGAAACTCTACCAGACTACGTCAACAACTGCTTAATTTGAGACTACTCTGTCTGTAATTAAAATGATTCTACTGAAATTAAAATAACCTCACCACACCTGTACCTTCAACAGGCAAATGAAGCTGTTATTCTCCAGAAGTACTTTTTATTCAAACCAGAAGTCTAAATATCATACCACAAAAAGAAAAATCCTCAAGAACACCCCACCTACTTCTAATTAAAACTGTGCAGATGCTTTTGCTTTAGAGGAGGAACACAAAAGAGTCATTAATGTGTTCTACCTCTACCATCCTCTCAGAAGATTCTTTCTGCCAGCCCACAATTACTTCTTGAAGTATGCCACAATCTCAGCACGCCTCAAATTTATTTCATGAACCAGTTGATTTGCTTTTATAATGTTGTTGTTAGCAACTGTCATCTATAAGATGAAGGTATAGGACAGATAAAGTGTTCCAGTTTTCTGCACAAAGGAGAACGGTGTTACCTTCACTGCCACTTGCAATGAAATCTTCATTATGACCTCCAAAACACGAGTGAATTGTGTAAAATCCTTGTGTAACACCTTGATACTTTCTCACTAAAACTCTGTCTTGTAAGTCCCATAAGTGAACTCCCTGGAAATAAGAAATATAAAGGACATTATTTTATCATTAAACATCATTAACAGCATTCTTCTGAACAATGAAAAAATTACACATGAAAGTACACTACTTTAGAGCCAACTTCAGTACTATTACTAGATGAAGTAGTGATGTATCAAATTACAAAACTTTCACCCTTTGGTCCCTTCCACTCTAAAACCTTCATACCCAAGGTTTCAAAAGCATAAATAAATAAAAATTTAATTCTCATGCCCCAGGACATGTTAAAGTGCCACAGTTCTTGCTGTACCTGGCTTCTCAGTGCAACAACCAGACAATATTTAATACTACATATTTCACAGTATGAAACTCTTGACCGTAAATCAGTTAAAAAAATAAATCAGGTCTCAAGAATAAGAAAGCCTTCTTGTCAGAGAATTCCACGCTATATTTCTGAATATTAAGGCCTTCACTTTACACAATATAAAATTAATTAATATCAAACATTCCAACCCGCATCCAAATATTTAAAAACAGGTAGCAATTGCAAGCAGATTTATTTCCATTTCCTTTCAACATTCCCCGACTCACCTGAGTTGCTACATTTAACAAAGCTAAACGGCCATTTTTTGAAATAGTAAACGACATAATAGGGTGATCCTCTTGTACTCTGAAACAAGACATGAGTGTCAAAATCACCAGATAATGATGCAACACCAAGACAAAAAACATGTGCTGTCTTTGCAGTGTTATCAGGGAAAAACAGTTCAGAATTTGAAATTAGGTGTGAGACTATACATCAGTACAAGCCAGGACTGCAATACTTGTTTATGCTTAGGCCAACCAAGACCAAAAGGGACTTTGGACCTCAACTCCAACTCCTAAATTCAAGGTAGAATCTACTAAAATATGCCAGGAATTGAGAGGAGTACAAATATCTGTGATGACAGAAGTGTCAAAACATCCACCAGAAACCTACTCCAGTGCTTAGGAAGTTATTTCTAATACTTGATCTAATGCTGCTTGCTGGAACTTGCTCACTAATTCTTGTTCCATGTTATTTTTATCTTCTTTTAATATTGAGAGCACTAAGTAATTTCTCATCCTGTCCTTCAAATTCTTCAATTTCCTTCTGACACTAAGGCGCAGGAATTCAGAACCAAAAAAGAAAGAGAGGTAGTTACATGTTCCTGTCTGTGAGATCCTCGAAGTTATAACCTCGAATTCGCTGGTGTGTGTCCGACGCTAGAACAGTTTTCCCATCACTCAAGCACCAAAGGCATTGTACTCTCACCCCTTCCCAGGAGTCAAGGAGATTACCATCTAAATCCTGAGCAGAAGGGAAAAAGCCACAAACACTGAACCATTAGTCTCAGGTTTCTGAGGAGCTGTGACACAAATAAAAATATTTTTCACTTTCTATTCAGACAATTGCTACAGAAAGCAATCTTACCCTTTACAAGGGAGAGCTTAATGAATTAGGAGTTGGTTGTCTTAACCGAGGGCTTTTGTAGGAATCTCCCCTGAAGAATAGAGAATCCCTTCTGTCACTTATTTTCTTGCACATGACACGTGCCAGCTGCACCTCATCACTGAGCTGACCTTCACAGTGAGGTCTGCATTCTACATTATTATTTTTGGGCACCAATTCAGATGAAAAGATAATCATAATATGGTGAGATTGCAGACTACCACCCCAAACCAACGCTAGTTGAGCAATCAGGGTTTCAAATTTCCGTTTTCACTAAGCAAAGACAGCATGCAAAAACTAAGAAAGATGTAGTCAAAATGCTGTGGAATAAAAAAACACTTGTGGACAAAGGTACTGCTTTTTATTATTGTATTCTCCAGAGCAGCTAAGAAAAAAAAATTCCAGACCACAAATCCTCCTTGAGGCAGACAAGAGATACTTAAACCCTTCAAACTGCTCCATACAGAAGCACTGCTGAAATATCCGCATTAATGTATTGCTTCTTTGAATTACAAAGGATCAGAAGCTTTAGTGTACACACACAAAAAAACCTGAAAAAGCACCAACTAAACTTTAATTTCTTATTTGCTTTCAAAAGGACAGATGCAGAGAACTTACACACTGATAGAACTGTCCACGCTGCCCTCCCGTTACAAAACGTTTCCCATCAGGATTCCAGGCCACGCTTGTTAAACTGTCTTCATGAGACTGGCTCATCTTTGTCCTCAGCTCCCCAGTCTGGAAAATAAACAATGGCAGCAAGGCCTTATACCAGAACCCTTTCCCAAAAAGACACTGGTAATTTTGTCTGACATGAATAGTGTTTGAAAGTGTATATATTTCAACAGGTTTATTAAAAAGCAACACATATTTATGAATAATGCAATAAAAAGATAGAACTACTTTAGCATATCTAGTGAATCTGGACTTAATTTGGGACAATTTCTTTTGTCTCTCAAACCAAAAGAGATGTAATAGTTGGTGTGTCAGAAAACTAAAAGATTTTGAGGAAAGAGTGGAATGAAAAAAATTATATGAACAAACCAAGAGAGTGACAAGCACTATCAAATGAAAAAAAAAACCAACAAACTGAAAGAAAGAAGGCAGGAAGAGTCTAGAAGAAAAGAGGTAACAAAATACATTTTAGTAAGAAGTTAGGAATATCAAAGTAGTTAGAATTTTTTCCTCCTTGAGCTGAAGTTCTCCATGCCAAAATTCAGCTTTCATGCCTAGTGTATGAAGCCACCGTTTCACAAGACAGAACACCAATGAGTGGCATTGTCAGTAGTGCTCTTCACAGAGCCAATTTAGTCAATTAAACAGAAGAGAAGTGTTCCAAGGGTGAAGAAAGGGAACGTTTTTGTTTTAGGAAACTAAATTAGTTCAGAGTCCAAGGCAGCACAAGAAAGTCTATGCAGCTCTCAACCAAGGCAAGGGAAGCTTTTATATCAACTCAAGTGCCCATAAAATTCAACAGCAGAAAGTGATTTCCAAATTCATGGAGGAAATGGCAAAATGCCCTAGTGCCTGATGGAAAGATGAAGTTCTGAAATCATAAATTTAAGCCTCTGTGGATCTTTCATTAACATGACTGGGAGGGTTATATTGAAGTAAAATAGTTTGTATTTTTTACTTTTGCTACTTGTTAAAATCATCAATGAGCAACTGCTTCCCTTTGATGATAATTCTGCCCTCTACTTCGCTTGATTCATTTGCTGTCCTTCTCTTTTCAGGAGCTCTCTGAGGTCTCTGCGTTTATTCCATCCCTTCTCAGAAATGATCAGTAACCAGACACACCCAAATCGCTGCATAACCCCAGACACTTAGACTTGAACTTCAATTTCAGTTCTGTCCAAAGTGCAAAGAGAATTTGAAGGCTGCCATATTTATTTTTTCAAATTGAGAGGGGGGCAGCGAGATCAGCATCTCTTCTTTACACTCCCACCTCGGCATAAATCTGCAGCAATTACTTCTTTCAAGTACACCTGAAGTACTGAGGTATTGAAACAAGAGCAGCAGACTGCCCACAAAGTTTTCTTTTTCACTCTTAGCCACCACTTACTTGTACATTCCAGAGCCAAAGCTCAGAACAATCATCTGGGCCACAGGCAACAAGGTAGTTGTCATCCGGACTCCAGGCAATGTAGGAAACCCCATAGGCGTGACCTTCTAACGTCTTAAGTAGTTTTAGCTGGTGAGTGTCCTGGAACAAGAGAGGTGCTCTTGAGACAATGCAAATAACTCCCACCACATTTCACATTTCCACAGTACAGCATGGCAGGTTTGCTTTAATCAACTTGGAATCTGCGAGATGCAAATAGGTTCTTATCACAAAAGTAATTGCCAGTTTACAGGGTAGGGCCAGAAAATAGAAAGTTCCTAAGTTTCAATCTTCAGAACAAGAACACTCATAGGTATTTGTGTTCTAATCATCTGCAATTCTGAACATAAAACTCACTAAATACCACTGTGTAGACAATTTTATAGTATGTTACACTTGCCTGAGTATAGAAGATTTCTGCAGCATCAAGTCTTTCTACATCTACTGGAGTATGAAAATACTATTATCTGTATTTCACAGAATTAAGTTACTTTCTTAAAAGTAAAGACATGTGACATGTCAGAAACCTGTTAGGATTAAATAGAACCCAAAATCTTCACAGATGCTGACAAGGAAAAACCCTGAAGTGCCAATATTTTTATAAACTTATGCGCATCTTGTGTGTGCTGCTCATGGAAGGAGATTTACAGAAAGATATTTTTAAAAACTTCCTTGAGAGGTATTCTTATTTCAGAAGTGTTGCCTACAGCAAGCTGTTTTCTGCCAGATTTAGTGAATGAAGCATACTTGGCACATGCAGCATCTTGTGCCATCTCTATATTACAACTGTTTTACTGCTGCCTCGTCAGAGGAACTTGACTTTCAAGAAGCTTATAAAAATAAATAGTACAGCTAGATACTGTGAAACAACCACACACTGGCTTCCTAAATACAGAAATATGCTTCAGTACAGTATTAGCACTGGTTCTTGGTAACAGCATACATATACACAAGTAGAACACAGCTTGTTAAAATGCTGAGAAATAATTATTTTGAAGCCTCTTGGAAAGGGCAATCAAACTGTCCTCCCTCCACCCACTCTCTCTCATTTTTTTTCCCATGCATGGCAGATGCTTGTATCTCCAACTTCTTTTCAAAAAGAGTGACTAATTTGAAAATCTAGCTTGATTTCCCTAATTGTCCTTTCTCTCTCCCTCTCTTTTTTCCAGCATTAATCAACAGAGCACTTCTTGACTCTAAAGAGAAAGACCAAAGGAAGACTGACATGAAGGATTGTTTCCTGAGATCAGCTGTGAGGGATTTGGTGACTCTTAGCCAGCCTGGAGCACTTGGGGTTCTGCTGGCTAGAAAAAGTAAATTCCTCAAAAGAAAGTGAGCTAAGAATAATCTTCAGAGTGTAGAGAAAGAGGGGCAAAGGAATGGACCTCCTCAAGACCCCTTTTCCATTCTAATCATTATTCCTGGACTGCATTAGACACTGCTGTGTCTGTAGCTAAAGTGATTTTTAAGGAAACTGAGTCACATCTGACATCATCTCACATCCTGGAGCCTGTCTGGAACAGATATTTTTCTTTTTACAACAGGATTAAAGCAGCCTGTCACTTCAGCATATTTGTAACTCATGAGGAACAAGATACAGAAGATATTCCTATTCTAATGATAGAACTCTGTGGCTGTTACTATCTTCCATACTGTTCTCATACTTCCCTTCAAATACCATAAAGCTGCTATACCATGCTCTAAAACAGCAGTCAGTGGTATTTCAGGCAAACATCCCCAAATGTAGTCAACCTGCCTCCCACCCATCACCCAAAGAAATCTCAGCACCTCTACCCCTTACATATAGCTTCCCAAATTTTAGTTGTGTACAACAAGCAACTATTCAGGCATCAACTCAAGTCTGCAGTAGCTGAGCTCCTTGGCTGAAACACCAAAAGCCTGTCAACAGTTTGCAGAAATTGCAGAAGGGATTTTTGTAAAGGAGAATTCTTAACAAAGATGATGCATGTTAGACAAGGTGATGCACAGTGTGCTTATCCTTTGTGCTCCACAGAGATTCTGCCACACTTCCTGACAGTCAAATAATGCATCCCACACAAACCTAGTCAATTCAAGACACTATTTAATGCTGCCGAGTCTGCATTAGAACTTTGAAATTAGCACATGAAAATGACAACAGAGGTATAGGTTAAGACAGTCTAGACATGTAGCTGGGTCTTAGATAAGAAGTAAGAAATTCAAGGTATGAAATGAAGAAAACACACTGCAGCAGTGTCATTACACTTCAAGAGGGGTGATGAAGAAAGAAAGGGAGAAATGAAGGATTCTTACACACGTGAAGTGTGTGTGTAAAAATCAAACACTGTTCATTTAAAAGAGAGCTCTCTCCCATCACTTGCCCAGACATCACTGGACAAATATAGTTTATGCAAACAGATTAGAATAATTCTGTATACCTAAAGCCTTGAAAATCAGATTACATTTACGGGTCAAAAGACATTGTCAACTGCTACAGGAAACGTGAGAAGCATGTTCTGGCAAGTATGAAAATGAATCACTTGATGTGGCCAAATGCTATTTAAGTATCCACCTGCTTGAAAAGGTTTCCATGTTTTTTAAAGCACTCAAAATAAGAGATGAACCAACAGAACTCTACAAAACTGCTTTCCCACTAAGTATTTTTTAGAGATTTTTAGTCTTTAGCAACCTTTGGTCAAACAGCTTAGTCTAAACACTTAAAAAAGGTTTATGTGGTTTTACTAAGCAGCTATTAGCTAACAATTCCCTTTAAGATGTGCTAGTCAAGATGTTTGGTATTAAAACCAAATATATGTCAATATAAAAGGAAGATGTGCATCCACAGTCAAGTGACAAGTTCATAGCATTTGATCCTTAATTTACCTGAATTACTGTGTTGAAAAAAACAAAACAACAAAAACAACCAACAAAATACAGATCACTGCCAAACAGAAGTCAGCTGTGCTGCTATGCAGCTCTTGGCCCAGAGCACACTGGCCCCAGTAACACACAAACCACAGCAGTTCTTATGTCCAAAAAAGCCATGGTGCCTGCTGTTAGATCTGGGGCTACATAACAGCTATGCACATGGAACAGGGGTTTAAGTCCTCCCATCATTTTAACAGCAATAAGGACTCAAGATTATATGGCTTCCTAACCTGAAGTGAAAGACAAGAAATTCAGCTCTCAAATTCTACTGAACTCCAGTATGGAACTGCAAAATCCTTTCATTTTCCACATCACATACCAGCCTACAGCTGTGTGGTTAAAAAACCATAAGGATCTTATTTCTGACAGTGTTTCACAAGCATTAGCAACTTCAAATGCTCAAGTTTATTCACAGTCTTCAATTTTTATGAAATAGATGGACATATTTTCATGGTTAGTTCTACAATTCAAAACAGGCTTAGAGTCATCAATCAACCTCTTGATTTATATACTAATAGATTTGTGTAGGAAAGATATATGAAATATCCTACAGCTCCAAGATTTACAAGGCTTTTACATGCCAGGGAACGGGATGTGCCAGGGCTACAGTCCATGTCAGCCTGTCCTACAAGAATCACCATCCTAGCAGGAGAAAGCTGAGGGAAGGGAAAGACAAGTCAGGCACATTTTCACACTCTGCACACTTACTGGATCAACCTGCCATATAATAACAGTTGTGTCCTTAGATCCTGTTGCTAATTTAGTGCCGTCGTTGGAGAATTTACAGAACCACACTTCATTACAGTGCTCCGTTAGGATCTGCTGGGTATAGCATGGAAACTGTTTCCTGGGAAAACAAAGGGATGCATTCACAGATTAGGAAGAAAGCAGTAAAAATCTTTAAAATCAAGTTATCAAAAAGCACCAATCAAACAAAAACCTTATTGAAATGCAAGACCAGAAATCCCCTCTATTAATAGCTGCTTCAAATAAGTACAGAATGAGGCATCTTATCTGGCAACGAGCTCATACCATCAAGTCATCATTATTAACCATAAGAACACAGAACTGTTCTTATTTCACTCACATAATTTATGTTTTCATGTTACTTGGAATAAAACTGACCTCAGGAGCGTGACAGTTCATTACTGTGTAATTTTCTGATGTATAGAGAATACCATAATATAAGTGTCTCTGAGCCATAGGTGCAATGTTTTCACTCGTGAGGTTTTTGTAGGTATCTAACTCACGTAGCTATAGCTTGCTAAGAAATGACTCTTACATAAAAGTTCTTTTTCCTGAACATGACCTTGCAATAAATCAGATGTTTCTTTGCCTTCATTTTGTCATTTTTCACTTTCTTGGCAGAGTACCACATATAATATCTAAGCATAACCAGCAAGATACCATTGAACTTTCAACTTGAACAGTTCTCCCTCACAAAATCAAAACTATTTTGCAAAATACTGTGTTTATCAAACAAAATATGACATGATAAACTACTGAAGAAGAGTAACTTTCCTCTAGAGCCAATATTTAATATTCTAGTTACACACTAGAAAAAGCTAACAGTCAAAATATTAAATTAGGTGAGAACTGGAGACCAGTTTTATTTGATTTAAATCTTGCCTACAAGCTCTCAAGAATTTCAGAGCTAAGATAAAATAAATGTAGGCTTTTACAGCAGATGTCTGCATTTTGAAGTAATACTGCAAGAAGTGCAAGTTCATTGTTCAGATGCACTAAAAGATAGTCTCTAACCACAGACATTTCTTCTTCAGTTGCAGAGATCCTGAAGAGGTTTAGTCTTAGGTTGAGTTTTTACAGCACCCAGTGCAACAGGGCAACACAACTCTGATGGAAAAAAGTGGTGCTCAGGGAATGACAGTGTCCTTGAATGTACAGTTGTATTTATCACTGGAGATAAAATGGCTTAAAAAAAAACCCAACCAAAAAACAACAAAAACACAACACACCCCACCCAAAGGAAAGAAAAATAAAAATGAAAAAAAAATCAAACAACTCTCCCATTAATTTAAGCAGAAAATTTATTTCCCTTACATTTGTGTTTACAAATAGTTTGGTGGAGCCAGGCTGACAGACACCCAAAAAACTACTACTTACCTGAAGCTAGAAAAAGTTCTGCTTCATATAGTTTCTGCACCCTCTTAGCCCATTTTCGTTTTATTAGAGACTTCCTAGTCTGTGCTTAAAGACTATCAAGCAACACTGAGCAACCATAGAGTCTCATTTCCTGTCTTATGGTAGAGGAGGATAAAATATACATATATATATAAAAATAAATAAAATTGGCTTCCTTGGTATGTCTATACTTGTTTATAGAGAAACACCAGTGTGTTCTGCTCCTGCTTTCCAGCTGACCAAGAAAGCAGGAAGCTGACCTGGTTGCCCCCGGAGGAACACTGAAGGTAAAAAGCCCCACCCATGAAAGGCAACTTTGTTTCCCTCCAAGTCTAGAGGGAAGCAGGCAAGCCCTTACACTGACACATGCACCTACAGGAGCAGTGCTTCATTATTCTTTAGCCATGTTGCTGTAAATTTAAGTTTTCACTCAGAGCAGCAACTCACCCTAGGAGGTGAGGCTGCATCCATAACTCACGCAAAGTTCAAGGGTCACACTGTGTCTCAGGAAAGTCTTTTCAGTCATTTCAAAACAACACTCTATGGAACAACAGCTCTTCCATCTTAAAGCTTAAGAAAAGAGCCAGTGTTTTGCAGACATGAAAAGCAAGCAGGATAATGCTGGAACATAAAATTTTCATAGTAAGATGCCTTTAGTTTTCTAAAAGGGGTGACACACAGTTGATAGAGCTGCTGCAGATAGATCCAAATACTGAATTATGCTATTCACAACCCAGTTGGATCAGAGTGCTCCTACCAAAAATTCTCTTCACTTAACTAGTGAAACACAGAACTCATCAAGTTTGACTTCATAGATAGCAAAACCGCATTCAATAACCTGTCTGTGGAAGGAAATAGCAGCAGTCTTGAAACAAGAAACCAGAACCAGTTGTCTTAACAGGTTCTGGTTTTGGTAATTAGGTATTACTGAATTTCAAAGGGTTTTCTGTATCTTTTCTGAAGCGTTTCATTACAAATTATGCTGTTCAGCACAAAACCCCTGAATTATATAATTCACATACTGAGATAAAGCATCTAATAAAGTTTTCTGCTGTTGTACTTACACAAGTTCAAACTTACAGACTAAAACACTAAATAGCTACCTATTTATTTTCTATACATACAATAAAATATTTACTCCTCAACAAAGAAAACAAAAAAACAATGAACAAGAAAACACTACCAAAAAATCCCCAACACATCCAATTAGGCCCAAGGCTCTCAAAACCAAAAGTCATCATCCCCAAGAGCATCAATTCTCTACCATCAAAATCTCTGGCACAGTAAGATGAAATCCTTCACCTTCACTCCCACTAGTGTCCCATTCATATCTCCCACCCTTATCACGTGAGTTTTATAGTTAAACACTTTGCCTGTTAGTGCAATTCAAGCATGCTTAACCAAAATATTGCTCTAAGTCCAAAAGGGATTAGTTCCACCTAAAAACGGGACACTTACTAGTGTTCCATCATTTAAGTAGTACAGTACTTGAATTGTCTAAGCTATTAGATTACTGTTACTTCTATCACCTTCATCGAAATTTGGCTTCCACTGCCTAACTCACCTCACTATGCCCAAGCATGGCAGCACGTACAGCACACCACAAACTGAACCCAGACCCCTGCAACAGGCAGGCACAACAGGATGAGGACAGAGTCGAAGTCTTTCTTCTCAAGTGGATTTTTGGGTACTTTTTTGTTAGGGTTTTTGTTGTTGTTTGGTTTTTCTTGTTAATTACAGTATCTTACATGAGTATCTATGTATGCATATACACACCAAATATACAAGTTTAGGAAGTACTACTTTAGTGGAAAAAAAAAAAAAAAGAACCAACAAACCAAAAACCCAAACCAAGGCCAAACTTTTATGTCAGCAAATAGATTCAGATGAGGGAAACTGAAACCCAGGTTTGCCGTATGAAGTATCTTTTTTATCGGGCTCTCTGTAACCTGACTTCAGTAAATTATGCTCTTTACAGTGATCTTGAATGCTCCTTGGGGTTTGATTAGTTATATCAAACCTGTTGCACAACATCCAATACTACTCAAGGACTTGGTTAAAGGTTAAATCTCTTTTAGTTTGCCTGATTCTAAGACTCACTTCTGGAGGAGGAAAGCCACAATACCACTATATGATCATTTCCAACAGCTCTTAAAATGGGTTAACATTCAAATGTCTACACATACACACAACTGCTGAAACAATACAATGCAGGAAAATTGTAAATTAAAGTTACTTGAATACCTAAAGTGCCAAAGATAGTAATTTTCAAACCTTAAGACGGCTACAGCGAAGTACTGTAGAAGTCTGCATATTTAAAAACTGATTCCAAGTAACCCAAGAATGCAAGTCAAAGCAGCTGAGTTCAGAAAATTTCTATGAGCAAGTTTATCAGTTCTTAATTAACTTCCTCAGAGGAGTTGACCTTAACATAAGAACAATTCCCCTGTAAGCCCAAATGTTAGCCTGTTAGGTGGACAAATATATGAGGATGTCCCATACAGCCCTTACATTCTAGCCCTCATTCCCTTAATCCACCATGCACAGCAGTTTTCCATAAAAGTCACACTGAGTTTTTAGGTCCTTAGCCAAGTTTTGCTGGATGAGGAAAAACTGCTCAAGTCAGCCATTTGTTAAAAACAAACATTTTCCTCTTTCATGTCTATTAGAGTATTGCATTTTGAAGGTTCAGAAGCAGCCTCCATTTTGACAACAACAACAACAAGAAAGAGTTATCCAGACAGTGGAAAGAGCCAATACAAAGATATAAGAGACACTCACTTCTTGCTACCTTACAAATCTGAGAAAATAGTTCTTTGTATTATTCATATTATATATTATGTAAATCAGAAAAATCTATTGCACATTTTTCCTGTTTCAACCTTGTGTCTAAAAGAACCTGCATCCACTCTTAAAAGTTACAGTTGAAAGTTGAGTTCATAGAAGCATGCTTCAGTAGGCTTTCTGCATTCCAGTAACCTTGAAGACAGAGTCTGGATGAGCAACAGACTACTGATTCTCCAGTGAAAAAACACAGTAATCCTGTGTTGATGAATAAACAGACTGGCTGTCCAAAATTACAAGAAACAAGTGGCTATGGATTAACATAGCAGTATCTTCTTTTTATACCAATCTGATAAAAGTTTTAAGCTTCAGTCTGATCCCATTACCCCACACCCAGCTACCAAAATCTCCTCTACACAGCTTCCTTACTCCCCACCTCCAGTACTCATTTAGCAAGAACTGTTTTTTTCCCAGTAAAATCCTGTTAAACCAGCTCAGAATAGTTTTCACATTTCTGCTAACCATCAGATTATTTTCAAAGACCAAGAAAAGATTAGCCATCTCAGAAGCCAGGCAGGTTCCTTACCTACTACAAACGTGATCTATTAGCAGCGAGACAGAATCTAGATTGCTGTCTAGTTTCGTGTTGTGATATAGGCACCGGTCCCGTTGGAGTTCCACAGCCTGGCGCAGCAGGTTCTGTAAACGCCTCGGAGGAAGCATCACTGATGGGGGTAGGTAGGCTTCAGAGGAGTCAGCAAGAAAAAACAAACATATGAGGAGAAAAAGTCTTACCAAAAGTAAGTTACAAGTACGAGCATACTCTGATTTGAGTGGTGTTGGAAGAGACCTTAGTAAATAACAGCACACAGCTTGTCAAATTTACAGCTATACACCTGGAATTAGAAGCATGAACTTCTGGAAAGCACAGCTGTATGCCAGGTATTTGTTGTTATAGAGTATGTTGCCCTGGCCAACAAGCACCATTTACACAAACTAATTCAAAACTCAGTATTTAACAAAATCTATAATGTTGTATAACAACATTATCAGCCGTGTTCCTTTAAGGAATTCTCTATCAGCATTATGAAAATAAAGAATACCATGGGTTTTACAACTCTGGTACATAGTACTACAACAGCCACAAGAGAGAGGAGAAACCATAACTCAGAGCAAAGTATGAGACCACTATCAACCAGTACCAGTATCACTACTGGTTATAGGCCACACTTAAGTTTCCACCACTCACTATGGCTAGCATTTATAACACCCACCCACCCCTCCCTAACCCACACGCTTAATCACCAAGTCATATCGCTACTGCATGCAGCAGAGCTAAGAACTAACAGCTCTTATTACAAATAGTTTATCAGAGACAGCAAAGGGTTAGGTACAAAAGACCAAAGGGTAAAGGCATCTAGAGGCATCCAAGAAATACAAAATACCAGTAAACACAGGTACAGTCAATTCCCTGGGGTGTGTAAGTTATACTGGATTTAACAGAGGTGAGAAGAAATTCTAAGCACTAGAACATCTTACTCTGGAGTTTGTCCAAAAGTTTAGATCTGGAAGCTGTTCCTTTCCCTTCCCACTCTGCTTTTGCACGCAAGTCTTCTGCATGGCTACACATCAGGTACCTGTTTCAAAAGTGCACATACACCAACAGAGCAAGTCTTTTTGAAATCATTCTTTTCACTTTTAAGCATGATACAGATCATAACATTTTTAATGAACTGGGAACAGGTGACTTAAGCTTGAGACCAATAGGCAAAAGGGCAGGGAATTATTTCACATAAACAAACATCTTCTGAACAAACGTCTGCAAACTGCCCACAGAAAAAGAGAACACAAGCGATCTTAGGAAGGTAAAAAGGTCTTATTTTCATCTAAGAACAAACCAGATTATACTCACTTAATTCAATTATAAGGTAACTGGTTAATAATTCTCAAGATCAGATGACCATACATATGTATGTATTAATTTGGGTTCTACTAGTATAAAAGTAAATCACCAGCAGCATCTGAAACAAAATACTGTCTACTGAACAGCATTCTTTATTCAGCATTTATCACATCTCAGTACAGCTTATTAATCACCAGGATAGTAGCTTTAATACAGCTTGAGTCTTCACAACATCAGCTACCAAAAGCTACAGAATTCCTTAAAAAACTTCTCCGCAAAAGCTCTCCAAGTCCAAACACTTACCCACTGAGGACATGAATTCGTTCTGTATTATATTTCAGAGGCGTCAGTTCACAGCGTAGAACCTGAAGTGCCTCCAGGACCTTGCCATCCTCCAGGTATTCCAGGTACTTCTGCTGCAGCAGCAAAAACTTCATCCTCTGACATGACAGAAAGCAGCAGTCAGGGGAAAAAGGTTGACTGAAGTTTCAGAAAACGTTTGAGCCTAAACAGAACAGTAGAAACCATTCTACTATGCCCTTCAGAAATACAGCTCTAAGTAATGTTTCAATACTCAATTTCTTTTGTTGGCTTTTCAACAACATTGCAGCAATTAAGCTACCCATGAATTTCCTCCCTGCCTGATGGGGCTCCAAGTACGTTTCCATCTCATTCCTCAGATCCCCCCTGCAACTGGTCCCATTTTCATTTGCTCTCTCTTTAGTCATCCTTCTCCACACCCTGCACTAGGCAGGCTTTCCAGTGTAACATTCTATCAAGAAAAGGGCCCCAAATCAGCTGTTCACTTGTTTAAGACTGCATGACAGCACAGAACACAACAGGAAAATTCAACAGCTCCTCACACTGCTTACATAGGTGTTGACATGGATTGTTTGCATAGCTGCATAACATGTAACAAACTGACACTGCCTGAGGTTTTGGGGTTTTTTTGTAGTTCCATGTTAACTTGTTTTCCTTGGGTGGTGTTTTCAGGGTTACAGAAAAAAAAATAGTTTCCTATGTTTAGGAGGCACTTCAACACTCTGAATTAAGTGCTATTATTTCATAGTGTTCCTTTCACTTATATAGTTTCTGGTTGTTTTCTTTAAAAAAAAAAAAAAAAAAAAAAACCCCACCCTTTTATTCAAACACAAAATATCTTGGGTTTTAAAAAAAAAAAAAAAAAAAGCAACCCAGCCTGTTATTCCAACTACAAATATCTGTGGCTTTAAAAAAAAAAAAAAAAGAAAAAGAAAATTAGGCATTAAGTTACTATATTAAAAAAACCTGAAGTCTTAGAATTTTCCAAAACTAATTTAGTAGAAACACACTGGTTGTTTCTGGATGAAACCAACTATTTTGTGTTTGCACACATTCTTTACTGCTACCAGTTATCAGACAGAAAGGACACTTTTGGTCCACAAAACTCATCAGGTTAAAGAGGAAAATGAGGAAAATGTACATGCTTAGACAAACTGGTGAGACACAGACTGAAGATAAAGTGTAACAAATTACATTTGCTTTTCTAATGAATATACCACTACTTCAATCACCAGTTTCCTTTGCTTTCATCAGACCTCAGGCACCTCACTATTTTCATGCTCATATTTGGTCAATGTTTACTTAGTTTCAAACACACTGCCAGCCTCCTTGAGTAGAGGGATAATTGGGAAGTTTAAGATGTTCCTGTCCTATTAAAGCTTACATGAACATTTAGGGCTTACAAGATGTTAAATCTGAAGCTAAAACATAGAGCATTTTCATTTCCAGAGACACTCAGTTCTTCAAAAAAATGAAGTTTCCACATACAGTGCTATTAACTTACCCCACAGCTTTGTGAAGCATAAAACATGACACAGTAAAGATGATTTATGTTCAAACTTGTCTGTAGTGCTCTGCTGTCCTGTATCTGACAGGCAAACCTGTATTGCACTCCCAATCCAGCTCTTTAGTTTATTTGAATTTGGAATTATTAGACCATTACTGTACAGTTCTTCCAGGTGAGACAACTTTTTTCGATGTTCTGACATGTGAAAAACCAAATGAAAGATATCCCAATTATTTACAAGCCCAGTGGTTGGCTCCATGCAGCAGGCCAGCAGACCTCACGCTGTTTGCTTATATACCAGCAGCAGGAGGGACAAGAGCTTCCTCCACCAGCTGTGCACATGATCTCCAGGATACATGGAGATGCCCAGGTAGCAGACTCACACTGTATTTCACTGCTCTTGGTCACCTCACACTCATGATCACCACCAGATTCAAAATAGCCTGATATTCCCAGTTTGTAATGAAAACTGTAATCCCTCTCTACCTTCCTTCTCCATTCACTGCATATAAGATTTATTAAATTTAGATCATATTTCCATTAAATGTGATAACCTACCTTTTCTCCTTCCTTACTTTTACGACTTGGCACACTAATTTCATTTTGGTAGAGGAAAAAGTAAAAAGAGCAGAAAAACCCTATATCATGGGTTTTATAACATCAGTACCAGCAATTCCATGAAAGCATTATAGGAATCCTACCACTGAGAATGCTGTTGCCAAAGAGGTGTAATTTCAGTTCTAAGTTAGAAAATATGTTTTAAAAAAAAAGATGTCATCAGTGCCATGTGTGACTTAGGCATAGCAGGAATACGAAAATCTCCAGAAAAACAAAGTATTATTTATTTCATGCAGTAATCTAGTGTTCCCATAATGGAGAATTAGAATAAGAGATAAGCAATTCAAAATAGTAACTTATCGATAGCAAAGGGCAGGGATTAAAGCCTTGATGGAGAAATTAAATTGATTTGCTAAGCTATTTTGATAACTGCTCCCAAACTTGCCCTACAGCATACTCAAACAGTGGCATGAACTTCCTTAAGGCAAAAGTCACACTCCAGTAACATCACATTGCAGGTCATTTTTTAATGTTGGGACACTCACTGTCTCCTACTTCTTGTTTCTGTGCAATTAGTGACACTGCTGACAAACAGACTTCTCTCAACCCCTTTATGGACTCCTAATAGTACTTCTAATTTCTTCAAACACCACCTTCTGTGAAATGCAAGACCATTTTGGGTACATCATATCCTCTACAGCCCAAACAACCACTTCTAGAAGGAAAGAACTATTTATAATATTAGCAACAATAAAGTAAAAGCACAAACTCTGCTTTAAGTAGCTTATTCTTTCTCCATATTTTTTAGCTGCCTTACAAAGAAGGGAAATCAAAATTACCATAATCAAAACCATACCAAAGTAACACGAGGGCCTGGGATTTGCTATCATCTCAGTGTTTGCAAAGGAAATTCAACATCATTGCACTCGTTGCTGTGGAACAATTTAAAATTCAAACACTACCATTGCTTAGCTTATGGCCAAGACTCCTCACCCTGAAGGACTGCTGGAGAAGTCCAATCCAAGTCTCAGCACTGCAGCCTGGCTGGTTTTGTTCAGTTATTACTACCCCATCCTGTCTTTCACCTCTATAGAATGGATGAGGATAAAGTGCACTACTTTGTTGTTTCTACAAGCTATTATTTAAGTGCAAATTGAACTCGGATTACCCTGGGGCAAAACTGAGAGTTTACAGATTTACAGAGGTTTGTTTGTTTGTTTCAATGTATGCACTATTAGCATTTTTCTCTCTTTAAACTATAACCTTCTACTACTAGTATGAATGCTTAGTACTGTACTCCTTCCTTGTCCTAACTGTTAGTAGGAAAGCCCCCTCCCAGAATCCTAAATTCTAGAAAGTCTGGCATGTACCATAACTCACCAGCACTGCATAATCAAAGGTGAAAACCTCAGCAAACAAAACTGTGAAAGGAACAAGACAAACATACTACCACAGGCAAGAAATTGGGCCATTCTGATCACTAACTATAACTAGCAGTGACTCTTCAGAAGTTTAATGAGCAAAATGCAAATTAACCTAAGTTTAGGTTTAGATTTTCGTGTTATTTTCCATCTGCATATCTTAACAAGCTCCACAACAGTTTTATTAATGTACTAGGAGTTTAAAATAAGTAAACACTGCTGAAACAACTCTCTTTGAAATTAAATAGGTAACTAAAATACATGGTGAAATTATCAGCAGATGTTTCAAAACAAACTCAACACAGTAGCTATCTACTTATAGCCTGCAGAACTAAGGCCTCAGTTTTCTTTATCCTGTAGTCTTTCACTTTGACAGTTTTGTAAAACACTGATGAAAACACTTTAAAACAATCCAAAACTTAAATGCCCTGATATGTAAAGGGCAGAAAATATCCTGCTCTACACAATTCAGCAAGGAATTTAATGAGGCTTCAACCACACCAAGTCCTGCCACACAGGGAGTAATTAACTCCAATAGGGAACTGCCCTTAATGCTGGTAGCAAGAGGGACACCATGCAGGCAGGTGGAGCACTTTACTCAAATGATAATATTTAACTCACTTTTTAGATTGTATTGCCTGCTGCAGGCTGTATACCTCTAGAATAAGTAAAGAGAACAATTTGAAGGTATTTTCTAATGACTGCAGAGGAATAATCTCCAAGTTTCTTCCTAGGTTCAATTAAGTACCCAAGACAGATGCCATCCTATGCTTGAGTAGCCCCAAATAAGCAAAACCTCAGGCTGGTTTGAAGTTGGTGTTTTCCAACTGTTACTCAAGGAAAAACATCATGCTTGATTCAATTACAAAGTTTTCCTACAGATTGTCTAAGACAGCTGTATCTTATATGCTGGAAAAGTAAACATGACTAATCACATACTGTACAGCACTCAGTTGTGTTGACACAAATAGAAACAGCAAACTGTCCTGTATGCCACCACACCCTCCTCCTCCCCCCCATAGCAACACACTGCATCAAAGCTTTAAAAATTGGCATCAGCCTTTTCTTGTTTAGCATTTTCACCCCAAACCAACAAGGCATTTTGTAGAAATCAGGAAATTACACATGAGTAGAATTTTTTAAATACTTATGCATCTCCCTTCGCTGACCAGACATTTCAAAAGCAACTATGTATCCTAGTTATTTTGTCCAGGTCATATTAACTATAAGGAAAAAAAAAAAAAAACCAAACCAACAAACCCACCCAAACCACAAACCAAAACAAACCACAAAACACACACCCTAGTTACTTAAATATTCTGTGTCATCTAAATTTTTAGGTATCCATTCTTCTTGCATGCACACATTTTTAAAACATCTAGTCACACAGTGTGAGTCACAAGTCAGGAAACTCAAAATCCAATTTTCTATTTTTAAAGAGTTACCTGCAGCAGCACCTTGTTTGGACTTTTCCTGATCAAGACATTTATCACCTTCATTAGCTCTGACTTTACTGCAATTGGGAATACCTACAGAGCATAAAGCAACCCTCCTTACCTGTAAGGATCTTTCTCTAGATTCCCAGCTGCTGACAGCACTAACACCCACCCAGGACCTCAACCACGTGCACAAAAGCTGGACAAGGAGGGAGGAGGAGACTCTGTGCACACAAGGGAGCACACACAAGCCCAACTTATCCTGGCAAATAATGCTGTCTTACACACACATGTAAGACATTCAAAACTGTTACCTGTTTTAAATTATATCAAGTTTATATAAAGGAGATAACTTCAAATAGAAAACATTTAATATTGGTTCAGGTAAAGTTCAGCCTAAACCAAGTATTTTTACTGCACCAAGCTTTATGGAACCAGTTAAGACATCAATATTAGAGAACAGCCCTTCAGAACAACAGAAGGAAAACATTCTTTTTTCTCAAATTGAGTTCTCCAAAAAGTACAATGTTGATAACTCCATTGACTCACTCACACACTCTTGACTCACTGGGCGCCGCAACACTTTAATACTATAGACAAACTTCTTAACTTCTGAAGTCAGAAACATGAGAAAATCTTTCAAATGACCATTCATATTCCCATATAGCAGTTCCATACTTTCAGTCTGCACAAATGATTGAAAGCTGCATGCAATATTCTAAACTCCTTCAAGTCTTTGAGAAAATAGAAAGAGAACTACTGCTCTAATTAAGAGGTGCTAAGCTTTGACCAAATTAATAGAACCAAACAAACTTCTGTCAAGTACCCTCTGATGCTTTGTTAAACATCTGTTTTTCCTACTTCACTTCCTGTTCTCTCTTTCTCTCCCTCCCCCACCAGACAGGAAATTGTCTTGACAACAAATGAATCAGCTAGAAGTGGAACTAAGCAGCAATCAGCTGATTCCTCATTGTTTACAGTCACAGACACTTCAAAAAGCATTGCTACTGTTTGCTTCCTAAGTGACCATAGCTGTTCTAACTTCATCTCATTAAAATAAACGTTTAAACACAACAGAACAAGCTCTTTGAAGAGCCAAGCAATGATTTTCATCTTGAGATACAAAAATCAAAACAAGAAACACTTTGCGCTAAGCAACTGAAATAATAACAAAACATATTGTAGTTGTCAAGTCACAGGATCCACCAACCTTCTATTTCTAGGTTTATCTTTTTTTTTAAAAAGCCACCCAAAGAGAAAAAGCTCTAAATAAAATCCCAAACAGCAATACAAATGCATTTGCTCTTTAAAAGCCATCTGGAAAAGCAACAGTATTGTTCATGGTCTATAGCAGCCTCTATATTCTTGCAATGTGCTATTACAATGCCAACTCCACATTAGTATTACTGAATTTTATTTCTAAACTCCTCTTCCCTCAAGAAAAACTAACTCCTATAAACATAGAGATTGTGAGAAGTATTTCAAGGTGAAAATTAGTATTCAACATAGGCAGTTTCTACAGAAACTGACCTATTTTAGGACTGTGACAGGATTTATATTTTATCAGTTAGGTATGTTTAATAGAGTTTTAACATTCAGTACACCAAATCTTAGCCCCAATACTTCTGGGCTGCCTATCTCACATTCTATAGCAGAATAAAAAAAGTTCAGATTAATATGACATTTGAGATAGCATGCAAGCAGCTTAAAGTAAAGAAAAAAGAGAAAACAAGAACTATGGACAACCAAGTCCATAGTGAAAGATTACACCACTACAATTAGTCCAACTACACAGCTCTGAAAGAGTTCAAGTGTGCCTCTTACCACAATTGCATGCGGAGAATGCACTAAGGCCTTAAGTTCATTCAGGTCGTTCTCAGCCTGCAGAAATCGGCATAAGAAAAAAAAAAGTATATAAGGAGGGTGAATTTTGAATTCTCTCATAGATACTATAAATTTCAACAGTGGTTAATACAGTCCTATAAGCCCTACGTTACCTTATCCCATTCTCCTTCCATGACATGATTGCGGAATTTGGTAGCTGAAGGATGTTCTAAACGACATCCTGACTCTTGCATGAGGAGATCAACAGTCTGGCTGCAGGAGAGATACAGTGTAAAAAAACCCGACCAGTTTCACCCTCACAAATACACCGCCTGCTATGACAACAGTTTACTATATTTTAAAATAACTTTAATAAAACAAGAATACTATGACCAGATTCAGATGCTTGCTCTCAGGATGATCTCAGCTGCCTGAGACATGTAAAAAGCTACCACTACCTAAAGCAAGTGGTCAAGGAGCTTGAAAGCTTTGCTGAAGTACCATAAAGTATGTGACTTACCAGCCACCACAAACAGCCAGCCCTGCACAGAAGATAAACTTCATGAAGGAAGACACAGTCTAGAAAGCTGTTAGCTACTGGCTGCCAACCCCTGCCCCCTCCCTACCTCCCCCCCTAAAAGAACAAGGGGAGCTACAACATCTGGCACAGGCCTAATTTTTTCTTCTTCATCACTTCTTAAAAGACTGGCTCCTTAAGAAAAAATAAACAAACTCAGGAACCTGTAGCCCTCCCCCTTTTATACTAAAAATAGCTTATTTACTGTGGTGTCGTCTATGAATAGTCACGAGTTGTCTGCTGCTGTAAACTTGCCTCTTGTGTCAGAGGCAATTTATTTTATAGAATATGTTCTTTATAGCTGACCCATTCTGCAGTGTTTTGAAGACTTCTTTTGTGGTAGCTACATAAGCACTTTGCAGGACTTCTCCAGCTTCCTTCCAAAATTATGACATTGCTGGCTAGCTTTAGCTTTACTCACAAAGCGTTATGATTAAATACTTAAGACTTCCCCTATTCCACTGGGAAATTATTTTCTCTATTCTGATTTTAAGAAAAGGCCAATATTCTCATTTCTTGTTTACAAGTAAGATTATTAGCAAAAACACGTGTCCAGCACAAATCTAGAGAGGCCTTCACCATTTACAGGGCCAAAGGTTTCCAGAGTGAAACTAAACAGCCTGTTTAAGTGGCAGTTTACTTTGTGTCGCTTCCTCCGAGCTGACAAGCCAAATCTTGGAGCTCATCTGCGAAAAGCCACCCCCCCACGCCCAGCTGCGGGCTCCATTATGTTTACCAGATAACTTCTCCCCCACTAACACATTTGTATTGATCTACCCTTATCGGTGTGCAACTCGACTTCCATACTGCCATCCCTGGCAGGGGAAGCTGCTGTCCTGTCCCTTCGCTAGACACCGGCACAGGCTTGGAAAACAGCTCCGGCTCCATTTTTCCTGGAGCGGGCCTGCCCCACCGCGCTGCCTCGCACCCGGGCACTGCTCTCCTCTCGCTGGAGGCCACCGGGCTGCGACGGGGCAGCTTTGCCCACCAACCCCCCCGCCGGGGTTCCCTTCCTCTCCCCTCCGGGCTGCCCATCCTCCTCGGGGACCCCGCGCCGGACCCTCCCCGCGGACGGAGCGGAGGGCGGCGGGGCGTGTGTGCGGGGCTGCCCCGGCCCCGGGGGGACCCTCCGGTCAGGGCGCCGCAGGAAACGAAAGAAGGAGCCTCCCCCCCCGCCCCGGCCGCGCTGCCTCTCGCCCACCGCGGCCACTTACTTGAGCCCCAGCCCGTGGAGGTGCTGCCCGATCAGCCGGATCACGTCCTCGTCGGACTGCGAGAGCCGCTTCTTCTTCTTCAGGGCGCTGCCGCCGCCGCCGCCG
>VZRX01016856.1:91799-124764 GCA_013398075.1 Notiomystis cincta
GCGCCTGCGGGGGCCGTGGTCGTCGTGCCCGAGGGGCTCCCGGGGGTCGCGGGCATGTGCCCGGTGTGTGCCCGCGCCTGGCAGCGCTGGGGCGGGAGAGGGGCGAGGATGGTCGGGCGCGGGGCGCGGTGGGCGCCCGGCCGCTGCCCCGGCGTGTCTCGGTGGGACCGGCCGTCCCTGTGGCACCGCGGAGGTGACCGGATAATTTCCGCCCTCAGGTAGTTTCCTGGTGCAATTTAGACAGGGAGAAATGGGTGCAGACTGAAAGAGGGGAAAATTAGGTTGGGTGCGTGGAAGAAATTCTCTTATGTGATAGTAGTGAAACACTGGAACAGGTTGCCCAGGGAGGTTTGGATACCCCAACCCTGGTGGTGTTCAAAGCTAGATTGGATGGAGCTTTGAGCGACCTGGTCGAGTGGAAGGTGTCCCAGCCCCTGGCAGGGGTGTTTGGAACGGGATGGTCTTTAAAGTCCCTTCCGACCCTGATTATATGATTCTGAGTTTGGGGTTTTTTAAAAAAGGAGAATGTTTAATGAATTCACATTTTAGTGTTGCCCAGGTTGGGTACTGGAAAGTTTCAGACCTGCTGATGTTCTTGTCTTTTGTAGTCACTGTATGCGTTGGCACGGAAAAAGGGGGGAAATGGCAGTTTTGCTGTAGATCTTACGGGAATGTTGAGAGTTGGGGCACATTTATCAGGGCAGGCTGTTGGAAGACGGTGGGAATTTTAAGGGTCCCAGTCTCTGCCCTGTGGTTTCTCCCTGCTAACCTCCTGTGTGATGGAAGGCAAACTCCAGTCCCGAGCCAAGTCTCTGGTCAAAAGTCATGAGATGAGTGAGATCTTGGTCTTTAAAAATAGCATCTTGAAATAATATATTTTATATTATTTGGTTTAGAGCCTAGAATTTTTATCTTTGGTATGCTCGAACTTTTCTCCAAAACCCAAAGGGAAATAACAAGACATTTTTTCCTTATTTACAGCTGAGGTTAATATCTAATTATCTTCCCATTCAGAAGCTGACGTTTTAGGAGTACTGGCTTAGGTCAAACTAAGTAAGGTTAAGGTAGTGAGTTTGACTAATAGTGCTTTGTTTTGAGTGGAACTTTGAAAAAGTCCAACTGAGGGAAACCACAGGCCCAAGACCAGTGAAGAACTTTGTGAAGGGACAAAATGCCTGGAGGGAGTGAAACCAGAGAAGGAGATGAGACCTCGTGAAGGCCTGGCCAGCTGCAGTAGACACCTTGGCCCTGTTCAGAGGCTGCAGAAGATATTTGGCTGATAACAGCCAAAGCACTCTTACGGCAGAGGGAGAGGTTGGAAAGAGCTTTGTCCCTGATCTCTGTCCAGGTGTGGCTGTAGGGTTAACTTCAACATCAGTCTTCCAGAGAGGGGAATGTTAGTTTTGTGTTTTTAACTCACCAACCATTTCTAGAGATCACAAGGCTTGTGTTTTAGCCACTTCACTGCTGTATATAACTCTCATTTCCGTTGTTCTGTGTTTTCAGCGTTCTTGAGGCTTTTTTTGGTCCTCCAGAGATGCCATCACTGAATCTGTAACTCAAAGACTTGGGTAAAGATGACAGGAACAGTACAGAGAGCAGTGCAGACTCTGTGAAGGCATCTGAAAGTAAACTTTAAAGATCAAGGCTAGATTTCCAGGAAGTTAAAGTTGCTCTTCATTTGTTCCTGCCCTGTGCCTCAGTGTCCAGGGGTAGGGATTGGTAAAAACCCCTTCCTGTCTTCTCCTCCTGTCATCCTTTGTCACCTATGGCTTTCCTAGTCATAGAGATGGTTTTTACTTCTCCTAGTTTTTCGCTAGTCACCAGGAGGGGATCTTGGAAGACAGGTCTGGGGCTGGCACAGTCACAGGAAAAAGAGAATTGTGAAAGGGGTAATGGCACCATGCTTTGTCAGTTTTTTGTCAGCTAAGCCCTGATTTGGATCTGATTCTATTCTGCACCCAGATGAGAGAGGGCAGATTTAATAACCCAAATAATTGTGCAGCTTTTTGAGCAATTAGAGAATCAGCGGGTAAATACAAAACACATCTCACTTGTGACAGATGACTCTTATAATTACAGAAGTATGAGTTCGTCATATTCAGGCATCTGCAAAGTTTCCCAAAAGTAGAGTTTTAATGCAACAATTCAGCTATAAAAAATGACAAACTTATAAACACCCAGAAGAGGAATTTTGAACAGAAATGTTGGCATTCTTTAATACAGTTGTAATACCAGCCATGTTAATGAAGCAGAGGTGTAATAAATAACTGTGCAGTAAATGTACAATTCTGACTATACTGTAATTCAGACAACTTCCTATTATATAGATCCACATCTTTAATAGAAAAAATGTTGCAGAAATACTTCTTCTTTATTGCAATAGTTTAGAAAACTGAAGAGACCAATCACTCCCTGTCAAAAACAGCCAATGAAATTACCAATGGAGAACATTTTGAACGAGTGGTATCTCTTAAGTGTAAGAAAACTGTCTTGGGACATTCTAGACTGAATACAAATACTTGAAAAGCAAGAAATGCTTCCATTTTCTAGGTCTGGAAAGTCAAAAAAGAAAAAAACAACCCTTAAATTTATTGTTTATGAGCTGACTAGAACTAATAAACTTTGGCTAATTTAGCTCTTTTTTTTTTTTTTAAACTTTTTTTCCCCTCATTTTGTTTTAGAGGAGGATGGAGCACATAGTCCAGATCTGAATAATAGGAAGGAGCTCTCATTAAGGGCCTGGGTTATTTGATAATTACCATGTGAGGCTGCTTCAGTAGAGCTGTAATACTACAAAATATTAAGAGAAAATTCTCAAGAGATGGATTAGCAGTCAAAGCTGCATGCTGAAGGTAATTGTTTGATTCCCTGTCAGGTGTGTATACATTCCCTTTTCTTCTGCACCAAATTTGAGGTTATTGGAAACAAACCAACTAACAACAAAGAACAAAGGAAGGAAGAATAATTTAGAACAATGGCATTTTCCACAGTACCAGCTAAATAAATGCTTGAACAGGCACCTGGATATGCTTGCAACTTCCAAAAATGAGATAAGGGTGAAAGATAAGCATCTTCCTTAAACAGCATTTTAGAAATAATTCAGCAGATAGTAAGCAAATTACACTGGTCTGAGATTCTGTTACTTCATGCAGAGGAAAATGGTCAGTATTTTAGTAGAGGAGTGGAATCTGGAAAGCCAAAACTTGGCTGGAGCTGCAGCTGAAAGACATGAAGGGCAACATGAGCTTCTACAGGTGAATTGGCAGCAAAAGGAAGGGAAGGGAAAATGTGGGCCTGCTGCAGAACTGGGTGATTAAACTGGCCATAAAGGTCCAGGAAAAAGAAGAGACCTCTTTCATCTTGGACTTTGCTAGGAAAAAACCCTTCCACATCTCTCAAGCTTCTGTGGCTGGTAGCAGTTTTTGGGCAGAGGAGGGAAACTAACCACAAAAAGTCCACTCTGTCAAACTGGGCATATACAGGTCCACTGGACCACAGGGCACTCATTTGAGTGTTGAGGGAGCTGGCCAGTTTTATTTTGTGCTCACACCCTATAACATTTGAAAGTCCATGGCTTTTAGAAGACTGTGGGTGACCAAACAAGGGCTAATGTTACACATTCAAGTTCAGTTGTGTCTGACCCAATGTCACTGACTTTGGCTTAGTGAGCGCAGGGAAAGCAGAGTATGCCATTCAAGCTTGTCTTTATTAGGCCTTTTGGTGGACTTCTCAATAACCTTATAAATGGGGAGATGTGGGTGGGGTGGGCAGACTCTGTGTGTGAAAAACTGGCTGCACCACCAGGCTTGAAGGGTAGTGTCTCATTGGCTTGAAGACTTGCCTGGTGCCCGGTTAGGAGGGGTCAGGGATCAGTACTGGAGCAGGTCTTGTTTGACATGTTCGCAGCACAGGGGGTGGTTCGGAGTGCAGCCTCAGCAGGTTTTCAGCTGATCCCCGTGCCAGGCTGGGGAGATTGGTTGGTACACAGGAGGCCCTGGCTGCCAGTCAGAGTAGGCTTGCCAAGCTGCAGAAGCAGGCCAGTGAGAACCTTGTGTTGGTCAACAGAGACAAGGGCAAAGTCCTGAATATGGGACAGACTATCCTCGTAGGACGCTACAGGCTGAGAACCAGCTGGCTTGGAAGTAGCCCAGCAGAAACGTGCCTGGCCATCCTGGTGGACAAAAGAAGTTCCTCATGGGATTTCAACACCTGCAGGGCTGCATTATCCATATACCCAGCAGGTACAAGCTCTGTGTGCAGCACTGGTGAGGCCACGCTGGAAACACACTGTCCAGTTTGGGGAGAGCCAGTTCAGCAGAGGCTGCTGAGGTGGTAGGGGCTGGAGCACGTGCCCTGTGAGGAAGTGGGTTTGGCCACAGCAGGATATAATTACAATGTGCAACTTCCCAGAGGGAATTACAGGGAAGATGGCACATGGCTTCTCTCTGAGATGGTCGCCAACAGGATGAGAGAGAAACATGAGAAGCTGCACCCAGAGATATTCTGATTGTGTATGAGAAAACAAAGGTCCAAAGTGAGAGTGGTCAAGTAGTGGAACACTTTCCCAGAGCAGCTGTGGATTTTCCATCCATGAAGTCAAAATTAGACAGGGAAGGGCTTTGAGCAACCTAGTTTATCTTTGAAGACAGCTGTGGAAGGAGCGGGAGGTTGAAGCAGTGACCTGCAAAGTATCTCCCCCAACTTTAATTTTGCTGTGATTATCAATATATTTTCTACAAGAATATCCTTGTGTAATGGGAGGAACAGTATTGGTGACTTGATAATTGTCATGTCTTGGAGGTTACTGATATTATAGCCCAAAGCTTCAGTACAGCCATCATGTTGCTTTGTAGCTGAGTTTGCATGGTGAGGATAAGGGCAGTAGTGCCATTGTTGCAACCTAATTAAACATTAGGTAATCACACAGTGTCTTCTGTCCCCCAAATTCATGTGCATACACTGATGTTGACCTCTGCACTCTCCTGGGTAAGCACAGCGTGGTGTGGTCACAAAAATAAATGTTGGAAAGTGCCGAGGATCCCATGTGGTACAAAATGTCCTGTTTAATACAGGATGTGTCGTATTATTTCATGGTCAGTGCAATTTCTCATCAGAAGCGTGTATTTGGCATGGTTCCCCCTGTATTTCCATTGCCATAGGTGTCTTTCTAGATGTGCAGCACGTAATGGATTGGGAGAACTCAGACTTCCCTGTAAGGACAGATAAAACATGCGTGTGCAAGAGGTGTGATGCCAGACTGGTACTTACTGTGCAACTTCTCTGAGCAAGGCAATGTTGCATATGCTGTGAATCCAACATGTCAGACTTGCTTTGCATGCAGGATTTGTCTGTCTGGGACTATCCTAGACATCACCTTGCAAAATCTGTCTATGTTATTGTAATATATCAGGCATTTTCAGATGTGGTTGTAAGTTATGTGTAGCCAGGATTTGGAAGACAGTGGGCCACCAGGTCAGTGCTTCAATGGACTTGAAATGGACAGAATAACAGCATGTTTGGATTTTTTTCTCTTTTTTCCTCCACATCTTGATAGGTGTAATAACACTTATAAAATCCCCTTCTGACCACTGTGTGCAGCAGGAGCTGGCAGGTATTCCACAGAAAAGCCAATCACTGATTTTGTTCCGTGAAGGTTTCCAAGCTTGTTGTTTTTTGTGGTCTGTGTTCCTTAATATCAGGATGTCGATTTCATGTCCAGGTCTCAGATGGGTTATCGGTGTTTTTTATGCAAGATTAGATTTCTCCTTCTATTGTTGCAGTTATTTTACTTTTCCTACTTAAGGGCTGCTCCCCTGCCTTTTACTTCTTGCTGGCTCTCAAGGCAATTGTTATTTCAGGCTTGTTAATTGTGTCTGCCAACTCCCACATAGCTCCTAGAGCCTAACCGTGAGTGGGGTAACACACCACCCTCTCTTGCCTGTCCTTGGAACCAGGACCTGTCTCTCCCAGAATGACATGTACACTTGGCCTTTCTCTAGGCAGCTGCAGCGAGCTCTCACACCTGGAACGAAACGTTCAAGACCAGGCATGTAGACTGTATATCTCATATCCACTCTGGAATGGGCAGAGAGGGGAAATTATTACGTAATCACCAGAAGATTACATCTTAATGTTAAGATTTTGAATAGCTCCTTGGAGCCCTGGGATTACTTACTAATTTTTTCCCCTTCTTAATCAGGAATATATGGGTTTCCAAGTCTGTGTTTAAAAAAGCGAGTGAACCAGACCCTCCTTACTACTTTGGGCAAGAGATTAAAGGCTAGTGTCACAAGAATGTCATTGCGCTAAGTGCCCCTTATTTTAAGGGAAATCATCTTTTTTTCTTGTAACTTTACTTAAAATACTGTTTTCCATACAAGCCTCTCCATCCTTGTTGGTGCATAGTATTTACATCAGAAATAAAGAGCCACAAAATTACAGAAAAGATTCCTTTGTGTGTCTCCATACATTTATATAGTAAAAAGTCTTCACCACTTCATCTAATCTGTTTTCTGATGCGTCAGCTCTGCCACTTACTCTCAGACTTAAGACCTCATGAAGTTTCAAACAGCTACTCTGATAAGGAACCCAAAACACCACCACTAGTCCAGCACAAAAATACTTTTTCTCCATGCTTGAAAAAGAGTGTTGTTCCAGAGCTAGCCTGGCCTGAGATGCAGGAGTGGGAAGGAGCATTGCACAGTGTTGAAGGCTGATCACTCAGGCTTTCAGAAGGACACTCCACTCATGCAAGACAAGTTCTGTCTGAGGCTAACGCCAGGCAGTGGGATGTTAAACCCACGTGATCCAATGACCTTTAAACAATACATTTTGATTTGCAGAACAGTTTCTTCACATCCTTTTTCAAAGGCTCCTACTATCAGAGAGTTTAGTTTTTTTGTCTTTGACTAATATATTTGGGTCTTTTGTACTAAACCAACCTGATCTCCCAAACTGAAAGTGTAACATTCACCAAATTTTCTATAATACCTGTGGGTTTTTTGAAGAGGGTACAATCTGTGGAATATAGGCAGAGGTAGTTTTTTACCGAGACATATTTGGAGCAACTAATATACCTTATTTGAATCTTTGCCTCATAAATGATATAATAATTTCAAATACATGCAGATTAAACCTTTATGCTTCTGTGGCTTTTCTCTTAAAGAAGAGTGCCAAGAGGATTTCTGAAGCATGATGTGGTAGGTAGGATCTGCTGACATTCATTTGGCTGCATTACTCATCACCAGTTGTACTAATGGGCAGGACACCCTAGATATTGTCATTCCTATTTTTATCCATCAGGACAAGTTGATACAATAGACACAATTCTACATCTGTAGAATTTTCGAGGTAGTTCCTCATTTTCTATAAATACCAACACCTTCTTTGTAAGTAACTCCAATTTAATAGTGCTTCTTCAGAGCACCACATCTGAGAGAGGAGTGTGTCCTGCTGGATACTGTCAGTGCTGGGAGGCATGGTGGGAAGTAGTTCCAGCTGGAAGGAGGAAAGGGAGTTTTGTAAAATTAGGATCAAAGGCTTGGTCTTTTAAATATTTCAGTGCATGCATAGACGTACTTCTGTGGGCAGTACTGTTTACTGTGTTTTCACAGTTGGAACCTGGTTTTATGAATTATAACAAAACTGTCACCTTAGAGTAACTAATTATATTGCACACTGTGGCCTCTCAGAACCTCACAATGCATCCTGAAATGAGCTCAAGCTTCTGTCCTAAAAGACAAAGACTGCTCTCCCTGAAGCTAAAAGAATACCCATGTGTTGTTAGGAGTCCCCTTGCCAAAGATGTGCAGTGCCAAAGACACAGCTGAACAGAACTAATTTCATTTTGCCAGGAGCATTGACACAAATGCAAAGTAGGTAGCTCGATAAATCTGCTTTGGTGTTATTGTAACAACAGTGTTAGCAGGAAATCCTTGATAGAACTTTCTTTTTGAAAAACATAGTTCATGGGATTAATCTAGCCTGACTTTGTACATCTCTCAGTTAAGCAGTTGGCCCAAGGTATTTTTCTAGGCTTCCTCTGAAGAGGTGGAGGCAGGCACAAAGGTGATTGATCCCAGATCCTCATCATAGAATGGGATGTGTCGATTTCTGGTGCCTTGCAGTGACACTGCAGGAGCTTAGCCCAGCTACATTAGAGTCATCACCAACTCATAGGTGAGTAGAGTTAAAAGAGATGAATTCTGGCCTCCATTCTACCACTGTGATTGTAAATTTGGAAATTCAAGCAGTGTCATATTAGGTGAGAGATGCCAGTGTGCCATTGACAGCCATAGAGAGCTGTGGCTGTGGAGCACTTACTCCTGTGTTACTGGGAGGCCAGCCTGTGGCTCGTGGACTGGGGAGCTGTACCATCACCTTCTTGGTGATCTGTTATCATCTGTCCTCAAGTCATAATGGTTCCTAAGGCTCAGCTGTGGGAGGAAACCAGCCAGACAGGGATGCTCAGGCCAGTATTGACAGGGCACCTGAAGAAGCAGGAGGTCTCCAAGGATGTTACCAGGAAGGATCCGAGGATGACTTTTGGGGACCTCTGAGGGTCTAGATGTCACATTTATCTTGAAGCTGCCTCCAGAGCTCTCCATCCTCTTGATTCTGCAGTTCTTGTGACCCTTGGGCCTAACTAAAGCCTATATGCAGTTCATTAGACAGTAAAGGGTAGTCACTGATACTTAATTAGTTTTGTTACTTTAAAAATATCCACACTATTAAAATTATTATAGAAATACTATCAGAGGAACAAAAACCAAGGTGAAAGCTTAAAAACCTTTACTGATTGAATGTGGTAAGCATTCTGTGTATACAGAATTGCCAGCAGTTTCTCTTTATTCCCACAATCTCTTATCCTTTGTAAAAATAAAGAAGAAATACAGGCATCCCATCTTGAAAATAAAGCCTTATCAACAAAACTCTAAAATAGGCACTTTTGTCCACTGAATCCATTCATTTTTTCATATTAATTTTATATTCTATAAGGTCAGTTACCCCACAACATATATTTGCAGGCCTTCTTCTGTAATGTTTTGATAGCATTATTTCAACACTTGAGAAAAGACTTAGGGTCATCTGCTTCATTGTTAAAAAAGTTCGACCGTACAGGTATCCAAAAATGTCTGGTATGAACACAGTATGACTTCACTGAAATCTTACAAGTTATTTGATGCTGAAGCATCCTTAATCTGTTTTCTACACAGAACTAATATATTACTCTACATCTTTCTTTTCTAAAGTATTAAATATTCCTGATTTATCAATATTGTTAACAAAATACTAATAATGTTAATGAAATACATTGCAAATATTATGTGAAAAATAAGACTATGCTACTTCACATATGTTCTAAAGTTTGGCATAGGAATAGCAATTTTAGCTATGCCTTATCATTTTACCTATATAACATGAATACCTATAAATGATAATTTAAATTGTAAATAATTTAATGTATGGAACAAACCTTATGGCTATTCGGTGTGGGTTTTTTTAACTACTGATACTGTGAAGACAGTAAATTGAGGCAGATTCAGATTGTCAACAACTGCCTCCATGACCTGGCTTTTGAAACAAGTCTTGATGAATAATATTGAATAGTTACTGCACTATCAAGCATTTTCAAAACACAATTAAAATACTAATTTTTAAAAATGAAACCTTCTAGAATGCTCAACCTGCTGAATTTTAAGTTGGACTTTTGTATTCCTTAGGGGATAACACCAGCAATGTTTCAAAAGGGAGCTTTTTCAGGGGCAAGGCAATATAAAGCTTCTGAGATGGGGAATTTTTGCTGCTTGGATAAATATAATCAAAAATAGATAGAATAGTAGAAATTATGTCCTCTGTGGCATTCAACCTGTGCTGATTTATGCTTTGCTTTTCTTGATCAGTGGATATATATCAGTCTTCTCATTTCTAAAGATGTTTTCATTAAGGGTTTTCAAATTCAACTATCGTTTTTATTTGTCATTACATTGTATTTCTCTTTGTCCAGGTCAAGCTGAAAATTTTTCTTTCAGTTTTTTCAAAGGTTTTCATAGGGAGGAAAGAGGATTGTATTGTTCTGACTGACACTGGCATGCAAATAAATAACACTGAAACTTGGAAGAGTGTTAATTAAAAATTATTATAACCTGAATGACCTGACTTGGCATCGTGGTATCTCGCCAAACTGGCTCTTTATTCTTACGCGTGTCTGATTCGTGTTTGTGGTGTGACGCTAATGAGCTCATGGAATTGTTTGGCCTAATCCTGCTCTCTTTACGCTGCACAAGTTTTATGTGAGGAAGCACAAGGAATACTGGAATGAGGTTCACTGGGTATGATTCATGGTGATTAACCCAAGTAATATTTGGTAGAGATTGCTCTTCTAATAATGTTCACGTACATGACATATTGGGCCTCTTGTTGGTTTACGTAAATGAGATTCACATTGTTTTAAGACTGACTTACACCTGCGTGTAAGCTCTACTGGCTTCAATGTACATTTTTTGTGATTCTCACCTGTATGGGGCCACATAGGGTCCATTGAAACAAATTAGATTGTGTTGAATGATGAAATCAATCAACAACATAAGATTCAATTTGCTGTGACTTCTGATCACATTGCCATCATTTTAGCTCTGCAGAAGAAGAGCAATTGGGTGGCTGTGAACAAGAAGGACTGGAATGTCACTTAGAGAGGCCCCACAGTTAAAAGAGAAGCAGATCTTATCTTTACATCCATATGTGCTACATAGACATCAAAAGGCTTTTTCTTAAAGTTTTTGAAGCGAGATGGGTCTAACGTTTGTCCTGTTCCTCATTCCCAGAGGGACACTGGGCTGTGGGCTGGGTCTGTGGAAGATGCAGGTGTCCCACCTGAGCCCGCCTTCCCTGGCTGCTGTGCTCATTCTCCGGGGTGGAGCGCGCTGTGACACACCTCTGCAGCGTCTTGTTTCGGAGTTACTCGGCAGGAGTGCTGCGCTGAGCTGTGCAGCCCTATCCTGCATTTAACTATGGGCTTGCATGAGGAATGAGTCAGGTAGTCCAACCAAAGATATGCAGTATATGTAGCACAGGTGATGCAATTACCAAGCACACGCTGTGGGACCCCCCTCCGTGGCCAGTAATGGTCAGTGTGGTTTGCCATGTGAGCAGCACATTCTCAGTATGATTTATCACACTGTCTTTTTTTTTTATCTCCTTTTTTTTTCATAATTTTTTGTAATATTTCATGAAGAATTCCTGAATGTTATTTTTTCTGTTTCCTGAGGAAGGTATGCAGTATTAATCACAATCTGACATTACATTACATTGCATTATTTATGGTACATAAATGCAACGCCTTTAACATCTGTGTACCAGTAATCCCAACAGGCCCAGGCGAAGTCACCCCTACTTTTGTAGATATTTAGTTTGAATTTATGTCTGTCTATGCCCCAGCAAGCTTACAGTTTAGAAAAAGGAGACAAAATGGAAAGGTAACATAGAACAGATTGAATAGGGGGAATTCCCCTGTAGGTTTATTCTTAACGTTGGCATCAGTCTTTCAAACTGTTGGAAGGGAAGTTATTGCTGAGAAGTGATGGGAATGGAAAGGGAAAGACAAACAGTGGCACAGTAGGTGAAGGGAAAGGGCAGAAAGAATGAATTTGACTCAGAGAAGCTTTTGGTGACTGACTTCATAGAAATAATACAATAGAAAGTGGAGAAAAAGTCCATGGTCAAATCACATGAGGAGTCAGTCCAAAATTTCCAAATAGGTCGCTGATGTTTGCTGGCAGCTTTTAACTTCAGCTGGAAGAAAAGAGCCTCTTTTCTCCACAAACCAGAATTAATCTGTAATGCTTTTCTCCTCCAACTCAAGTGACTTGTGTTAAGAGGGCAGCTTTCAGACAAGGACCTTGGACCAAGTCCTGTTTGGGTACAGTGGAAGATTTCCAGCTGTATTTTAAAGCACCATTCACCTCTTGTGTCTGAACTGTTAATTTGCAGTGGGGTCACTCCCAACTTCCACTACTGCTAGGACATTAATGGTCTAAATAACTGCACCTGCTGTGTTAATGAAAGTGTGGATAAAAGCTCAAGTAATTTAGAAAATTATGTATTGTGTTGGGGTGCCAAGAAGGACAGAAAGGTACAAGTGGCAAGAAGTTGGTTAAAAGAAATACGGATTTCAGATCACTTGCTGTATTATTGCCACAGTGTTAGGAGCGCTGCTAATGCTTTCAGTATTTTACTGACTGTATTCATCTTTGTAGTTGAATGTGTTGCAGAGTGGGAGGGCTTTTTGACTAAGAGAAGGAATTGGAATAATGTTGATTTTTTTAAAAGTCCTTCTTACTATTTTGCTGGCAGGTTTTTAAGATTGTGAGATTTGTTTAAGACCGATCCCTAGCAAAATAATAGGTCATTAGGCATCTTTGGATCAAAAAATCACAGGAAAACAGAACTGGGATGAACTTTGAGCAATACATCCCTTACTCCAGCCTGCAAACATGTATACCAATATGATTCCTGATAAATGTTTGTCTAACCTGTTTTTGAAATCCTTTGCAGCCTCCTCAAGCAATCTATTCAAGTCCTTATTATGCCTACTGTTAAAAGAAGCCATTTCTAACATCTAATCTAAAACTCCCACCTGCAGTTCACACCCATTACTTCTTATCGTGCCATGCTGGGCATGAAGAACAGCTTAATTCTTTTCCTCTCTGTATCCATCTTTTATGTATTAGATAATGTTTGCATTCTCCTGCATGCTCCTTTTTCTGTGCATCTGGACTCAGATGAATATAGGTTAAAGGTAAAAAAAAAGAAAAAAAAGTCACATTTCTGGCTGAGACACAGTCATTTTAGCTGCTCAGGCAGCAAGTGGCTGAAATGGAGGAGTTAGAAAATGCTGGGCTGGGCAGGGCGATTTGCTTAAGGCAATCTGAGGCCCTAAATATAGTGCATGAGAGATGCTGGTGCCTGCCATGTGTTACACATCTCTCATGACAGTGCCTGCTTGGCATTTCTGTCTCACCTGCCCATGTCTCAGCCTGCATCTCTCACCAGCCACCTGAACTGTGGCCAGGAGCTCTAGGTGCTTCTGTGGAGCCCGATTTTCAGGGGTTAGGTTAGTTCTCTGCTTCCATTCTTGAACTCAGAGATGGCTAAGAAAAAGTAGGGAATGAGAAATGTGGCAGCTGGTAACTGACCCATGCTCCTTAATTCAGCCCTCAAAAGTCATACTCCAAGATACAGAAGATATCCACAAAATATCTTCCTCCTTCTTTTTCACATCTTCCAGATCCTGGCAAAGATCCCCAAAACTCTATTATCCAGAATTATCCCAAACATGAATCCCTGACTGCTCTTAGCATCTGCTCCAGATCAGTATCCCTTAGCATGGGTACGACAGAGGCTTCCCAAGTATCCTGCAGACATTCCTAGGCACTTCAGAGCACCAATCCTTTGGCTGTCCACTGTCTTCTCCCAGGTGTCCCAGCCAGGCCAGCCTTTCCTTGTGGACCATTTAGATCATGTGTACAGTGATCCAGTCTCTAAAAGCACAAGTAGTTTACTGGTGCTGCCTATGCTTTGGCTGCCTGGAGCAGCTCTCCAGTACTCCAGGTGTCAGGCACACACCTGGAGGGTGGGTGAAATCCTCATCTCATGGGGGTTTTGTGGGGTGAACATTGCTTTGTCCCTTTGGGGCTGACAACTCAACGAAGACACAGAGCAGTTCTCATGATTTAAAGCTCTTGTTTGCAGAGTTGTCACATTTTCTTTTCTGTGATGAAGACCATAAACTTACTTTTAAATTAAGAAAACACATGTTCTTCTGCTAGTTGTGTAATTCTGAGAGCTGGGACCTGAAGCATAAGGCTATAATGCTATTTATACTGCCAAAATATTTAGAGTGAATGGGATTCTTTTGAAGTGGAGAGGAAACAATTTTTTCTCATGTCACTTAATTTTTGAAAGAGAAAGCCTATGGAAATTTTTCCTCAAGTCCATGAAGTCTAGAATTGCCTCATTCCACTCCAGTAGTGAACTTCACAAATGTGAAGTATGACAAAATCTTTCCTGTAGGCTAAATTTGAAAGCTAAATCTTCATTTGGCTACATTTTCTAAAAGAACAGAGTTTGTATTAACTCTGATCTATTTTTATTGAGGCAGCCATTTCCTCATCTTGGAATGGGGGTGGGTACTAACTTACAGGTATAGGAATTGGTATTATCTCTGATGATATGAATCCCTATTGAAATGAACCTGGAAAAGTCCCCCAAGCGCTTTCTGTTGATAACTGTGACACCCAGTGGTTATTTAAAGAAGTATAAAAATGTACTACAGTAGGATTGCCGTGAACCTAAATGCTGCACAAAAGGTTTGCACTGAGGTTTGCACAATATATGTGTCCTTTTAGAGTAGTGTGTACAGATAGTAAAAATAAGCTATTTTAGGAGTTGTGAGGCTTTATTTCATTAGGTTTGTGTTTTGACATGTTTAAAACACACACACACACAGATATATATACATATATTTATGTATTTACTTGTATAAAGCTTTTTAATACGTTGTGAGGCTGAGATTACAGCTCTGGTGAAACACTGACAAAAAGTCAGCTATGAAGTGTGGAAATGGCTTTTAATTCTTGTTGGTGAGAAGCTGGCTCAGAAGTCTGGGAGATAAAGGAACCTTGTTTCCTCTCCTTTGTTTGCCACTGACTCATTGTGTGGCTTCGAACAAATTGCTTGTGTGCATGGCTGGTAAGTGCTTCAGCCAGTCTGTTCATAAAGGTGCAAGGTGTAATTAGTATTAATCTAGGTGGCATTCACCTCTGACCATTTATGACAGAGTCAAGAATTATTAAATTATATGCTGTGTATAATGCTTCATATTTATATTCCAAAGCATAATATTATTTTATGAGCTGTGTTTTATTGCAGAGCACCGAATACAGATTTACTGCCATATACCTGGTAAATGAGAAATTAAACCCTATTGTTTAGGGATCACTGATCATTAAATATTTACTTTTGGTGGCATGTTTAAAATAAAGGAATGCCATCAAAATTCAGAATATCTAATTGCAGTGGATCAAGCAGCAGGTGCCCATTATAAAAATATCACTGTATCTATTGTTTGGGAATGTCTCAGGGAGCTGCTGAAGCTTTTTCTTACAGGTAAGAAGAGTTACACAGCAGAAGGGGCAGTGTCAGAAGGAATCCACTTATAAGCCTGGAGATTAGACAGAGCTGCAGAGTCAGTTGCTGCCTAAGGCCCTGTCTTGGCTGCATTAGCTGTGGTTATACTGCGTGCCTCAGCAGTGCTCTTCAGCTGCCCGACTGTGTGCCTTGTCTTCACCCAGAACTGGGGTGACATCTGTATTCACACCCTTTATTCATCTCTACTCTCCCCAGTTTTTATCAATATTATCTATTTCACACTATTTTTAAAATTTTTATGATCATTTGTGTTTCATAGTTAAAAGGATCACATAAAATATTTAATTGTCTTAAAATCCTTAAATGCTGAATTCAGGATAAAAATACCTTAAAACAACTGCACATGTTGGAGCTAAACTTGTTTATCATGAAAAAAAACAGGTTTTGGATGTTACTGCATGGAATTCTGTAATATTTAGTAGACCTTGTTTCACACCTACTGCCCCAGTCTTTACAAGGACACAAAGAGATGGAAAAAGAAGAGTGAAAATGAAGTTATGCTTGACAAAGCGCACTGTTTACTGTGTTGCTAACAGATTGTCACCTGTTGTAGTTAACTGCAGGATAAAGAGTGGTTTTGTCTTCCAGCTTCTGATAAGAAAAAAATGCATGTGATAGAATGTTGTTCTAACATAATATATACTGGTGCTTACTGATACACTAACATATGTATACACTTGGCTCAATTCTGGTTTAGTCTCCAGAAGGAGGTGGTGAACAGATCTTTTGCTCTTTAACCTAACCCTGAAATATGGAGATGCAGAAATTTGGTTTCATTTGGTGTCCCTCCACTGTTTATTCTATACTCATATGACTTGAATTTTGTCTCTGGGTCATTGATGTCTACTCTTGGTTTGGTGTTTTAAATTATAGGTAGCTCATTGCATTCCTTCCACTGGTTTGGTTGCTTGGTTGTGTTGGGTTTTAGCCTTAAAAAGTTTGATTTAATTCCTCAAAGACTGGACAAATCATGTTAGAAACCAGTTTTTCTTCTGCTTTGTTTATATGATATTTTGCTGGCCAGCATAAGCAAAGCCTAGGGCAATTTGCCATCCTATTCTAGGCAGGATGTCCAACAAGTGGAGTAAGTGCAAAGTCTTTTGTTTACACTGTGAACTGAGTTTGGAGCTTTTTGCTTCCCTGTTCTGGATTCTTTATTCTAGAAGTGATTTCTTAACCTATGAGGAGAAAGCTACAACTCAGAGTGTGCAAATCTGCATTTTGTGGTAAAAGAAGACCCAGACATGTAGTAGGTGGAAGAAATGTGTCCCAGTGCTTGGATTACAGGAAAAAGAGTATGGCTGAGAGAAGACCTGTACGTTAGTTTCTGTCTTGGAAGAGCATACTTGAAAGACATGAGTAGTGATGTGCTTTATCCCTTCCCACACACTGGGGCTTGGCATGCCCTGGAAGAGAGTCTCCTAGTAATTGTTATTAATTGCTGTGTTGCAGCACTCCAGAAGTGTCTCTGGTGTCTCACTGAAACGGAATGTTTCAGATACAGACATGAATATCATAAAAGACACTTTTCCCAATAAAGCTCCACCCCTGCTGATTAGGCTGTGCCCTGAGGTCTTGTGATAATAAGGCCTGACTTAAACCTCCACGCTCATCCCTCTCAACCCCCCCCTCCTGGGTCAAAGCACCTCTTCCAGCACTCAAGTTCATTTCAATACTTAAAATTTGGCTCCTCACTCTCAAGCACTTCAAGGTCTGGCTCTTTGCGAGTGGTGGCTGCTCGCAAACAGACACGCACATTAATTTATTAATTTCAGGGAGAAAAACAAGAAAGGGGAGAAAGAAGAGAGCTTAGGAGTGGAAAAAGAGCAAGAAGAGGGCTGCAGGAGCAGCCCCACAGCCTGGTAGCAGGGTGAGCCAGAGTGTTCTGTCGAGAGATCAAAACAAGTGGATCCACCCTCATAATCTTCTTCTTGCACAACCCCTGACATGGCTGTGTTTCACTCTGAAAAGAGGTGAATAGAGGACAGACCACTGACTTCAACAACATTTGGAGGAGAGAGAAGTGAATTTTTAGACAGTCCCTGCAGCCAGTTCTCTGAGTAAACTGATGAGTATAAAGGATGTAGCACCAAGTTGATTTTGTATCAGGGTGCAACTAATTTAATAGTTACCAGACCAAACTCCTGCCTTCTAGTGTTTTGAATTCTGAGGTATGAAAATAAAATGTGTGAAGTGCAAAGTAGGATTTCTGGATGGTGGGAGTGAGCAAGATTTTATTAAGGATGTTTGTTTAAATACTGCTAGAGCAGATGTAATACAGATCATACCATCTCACTAAATCACAAGAGTTCAAGAGTTGAAAATGGCCATTTAAAACTTGTATGTATAAATAAGTGTCAGAGAAACTGAATAAATTCTTTTTTCTTGAAGCTGAAAAACCTTTTCAGACACTACAAATGACAGAAGTTTCATCTTATTCACCAGTAAGCCTTTCCAGGGCAGTCAGTGACTCACAGATTCAATGTCAGTCCTAAAAGCCTTCCAACCTGATGAGAATATGAAGTGATGAAGCATCCTCTGCTGCACGTCTGCTTGAAGTACACCATAATGCTGTTTTAGCACCAGTGATTTCAGGAATACAGGCACCAGTCTCAAGTCACTTCATTGAACACCTCTGTTGTGGCAAGACAGGACTGTCCCTTCTCTGTGGAGTTTTTCTGGGTTTTTGTTTGTTGGGGTTTTTTTTCCATCTTCAAGCACAGATAGCCAAGGGAGGAAGTAATTGACTGATTGATTACTTGTGACTATTGAATGAAGGCCCCTTTAAAGAAATGTCTTTGAGCTTAAGCAGACAAAGTTAGCCTGTTGATTTGCATTTAGAAATCACTTAAATAGATATTCTTCCTGGAAAAGTCCTGTCTGCTGCTTTGCAGCAGCTCAGATGGAGCACTGTGCTTTGCTTCATCATCACTTGCAGTGTGTAGTATTCCTGTAGGAGTGCAAAGAATGGGCAAGAGACTAACAGAGGAATTTTTAAAAGCTAGTGATATAATATCTTGGCCATTGATTTTAGCAGGATTTCAACCCAGCTTTGCTGGAAATGTGCTCTGTTAGTTTGGACAAGCCATTGCACCCATTGGCACCTCACGGCCTTATTTGATTTAGGACAGAAGTTTCATGATTAGCTTAAGCCAATCTGAGACTGTACTGCTGCCAAAGGGACATTCCTCCCCCTCTTACATCAGACCAGGCACCCACATGACCATACAATAAACTGATCCAACTGAAAACCATCCCTGGGAGGGGGGGGGAAAGGAAGAGATTACTTTTTTAAGTCAGGATGTTAAGCAAGAAGCCAGAAGGTTGCTGGGGCTAATGAAGTGGGTGGGCTGGCAAGAAACAGCCAGAGGGATGGAGAGGTGAGACAACCACCCTCTAAAGCAGTGGGATTCAGCAGGTCAGTCCCTTTAGCACACAGGGTGGCCCAGGAAGGGTTGCTCTGGAGAGAGAAGCAGGTTGTGCTGCCCCCCCAGCAGCTGTGCTGAGTGCGTTGGAGGGGTGGTACTTTGGGTTGTGCTTCTGGGCTGGTCCCATGCAGGAGCCTGCTGTAGTGGTGTGCTCCTGCAGCGTCTCCCACTTCAGGTGATAACACAAACTTGTGTAGATGCACCCCGTGTGCACCTGGGGGCACCGCTGGCACTCACAGTGTTTGCCACTTCTGGATGCTCCCATCATGTGAACGTATTTAGAGTCTGTTCAAACTCTCCTGTTTGGGGCTGAGAGGCAGGGATATAGCAGAGCCAGTGTGGAGCAAAACAAAGAGAGACCACAACGATTTCATGTACTTTTATTCCCACAGAGACTGAGTCTTTTCTGTGGTCCTATTCTGAAGCAATGGAGGTGTGCCAAGGCTGAAGCTCAGCTCTCTCTGTGGTTCCTGTTGGCCATGGTGCACTCAATGTTTCTCCTCTTTGTGATCATTCTCAACAGAGAGCTCTGCTGTTCTCTGCTCCTGGGTGCTTCATCAAAGCAATCTGTGAACTTACCCTAGTTTAAATGTGCCTTTTTGAACAGCATCCCTAATTTGCCCTTTGGGGATGTTTTGTGCAGTTCAATGTGTTTAATCACTTACTCATATTTTTCATGGGTCACTCTGGTAGTAAAAGACAGCAGGGGGCACCAAATCTGCATAATTCTGTTAAAATTGCAACACCTAAGTCCACGCTCATAAAATTTAAGTTATTATGCATACTTTCAGTTTAACAGTTATTATGCACACTTTCATTTAACATCTGGAATTTCATTCTAGCACCAGTATTTTCTAAGGTACCTCCTTCCTTCTCAAGAGTTGCAGTAGTGAAAGTGGGGATTGAATTTCCACAAAAGTACACATTTGGGCCAGTAGCAGACTTTTCTCCTGCCAGTTGCCATCCCATTTCCTCCCCTTCTTAATACTGTAGGCTCCAGAGTTCATGCCCAGAAGATACTGTCCCTAATACTTAATTCAGGAAGCTGTTTGTATTTGCAGAACTGGATTAACTGAAGGCTTTGCTTTTCAGCTCCAAAGTATCCTGACATTGGCATTGTGAAAAGATTTTGTGCTGAAATCAGTGTTGGAATTTCTAAAGGACTTCTCAATGGCCATGCAAAATGTTTTCAAGCCTAGAATAAGCAACGTAGCTGCCTCTGTTCTTTTGGAGAAGCTGTAACTTAGCTTCCTTACAGGTTTTTAAGAAAAAATCTACTGCAAAATAAAAATGAAACACAAAATATACTGTCTTTGATTATTGGTTTAAAAGTAATCTGTGAGCATGGATCTGATTCAAAAGCCTTCCTAAAGTGAGTGGTTCACACTCATGAAACAGATGTGGGTACACTCAGAAAACTAAACCCTATTATCTGTATATATAACATGTAAGTATTATTTGTATTTTGGAAGTGCTTCAAGGTTGGTTCCTCATTTAATGACATACACAGAAAAGTAACATTGCATTTTGACAGACACTTTGAGAAATCTATTAATTGTGAGCTACTAGTAGTGGATTTCTGTAACAGACAAGGACCAGGAAGATGAAAAAACACACTCAAGCCTTTCTGAGATGGTCTTCACATGGATTTTTTTTTTCTGCCCTGCATGCCCAGTCTTGGATTTCAATTCTCCTAAATTTAAAATCTTTCTTTGAAAAATCAGACCATAAAGAGAGAGAACAAGTCATGTAACTAAGAAAAGAACTCAGGTCTGAGACATGGCTGGTCATTCTGTGGCTTTGGGTAAGTCATTTTAGTGTCAGATTCATAAAATATTTTGGTTATTTGAATTGTAAGCTCAGCTGGGTAGATGCATGCCTAAATGAGTAGCATTTCCAGGCTTATTTATCTACTTTAAATGTGATCACTCATTGGATAAAACAGGGAAACAACAAACCTGCTAAGCTTTCCAGAACAGCAAGTTCTTACAGGCGATTGCTATTGTTTCAGTCAGCAGGCAAAGAATTGTGTCAGATGACCAGTACTTGGATGAGAGCAATTAATGTGCATATTAGCAGCTTGGTAAGTGCCTAACAGCACCTGTCCTGCTCTCTGCTGAACTGATGGCACATGTTCCACTGGTCTGTCCATGTGCAGTCCACCCAATAGACTGGAATTCAGGGATTTGGGCAGATCTGAAATGTGAAAAGCAGGAGCTAGAAATCAAGTGTGATTTCCTCCAAGGAAATACCAACTGGATTACTCTTCATGATTGGTTTACTGAGTAATTTCTCTTTAGGTTCACAAATCTTGTATTTTTGTTGGTGTGGTTTCACAGATTCGCTGATCTTGCGGCATCATTGTGAAGAGAAGCACATTAAATATTGGGAAGAGTACTACTATTGCCATAATGGGGATTGCATAAATGCCTTGTGTATGTAGACTCTGAATTACCATTGATTTCTTTAGAGAATGTTTACACCCCTGAACTGTGTCTCCAGAGTTTTCTTTCAGTGGAATGAGCTCAGTTCTTTCCACCTTACCTCTAAGGCAAAGAGCTCTAAGATCTCCTGAATTATCTCAAATAATGCAGCTTTCACAAGTGTAATGTCCCAAAACATCCCTTCTTCCCTTCTTCAGTGCTACATTTTGGCTTATGCATCCCAATACAATGTTTTCTGCTTTCATTCTGGATTGATATTATTCCATTTGTTCCATTTGTGATAAAACATGCAGCTATTTTTCTGAGTAGTGCTGCATTGTGTTGGGAAAATGCAGCTAGTTTTGCTAATCATGATTCATCATCAAAATGGAAGGATTCTGCACCTGGGATTGTGTAGGATCCTACCTCAGGTCTAGCCCTAGTAAAAACTTCCATTAATATTTTGGATAACACAGCAGAGAGGGTTATTAAATAGCATCCAGCCATCAGCTGCAGAACATCCCTTAACTGCCTGGATGTAAGTTGAGAATCACCATGATAGTTCACGAAACCAGTATGAATAGAATACACAACTCAACAAATTAAACTGAGAGCTACTTCCTTTAGGTAGGAATAATTAAATACACAACAGTAAAAGTGGGAACAATCAGACAGCGCAGATTGCAGAGTTAGGATATATGGCTCTAATTGCTCATTCCTTTTCCCAAGACCTGTTACTTTTATAGAAAGAATTTTATAGAAAGAATTTTGTTTAATTTCATACAATTTTTCTTTGATTAATCGTTGGTCCTTGCTATTTTTTATTGCTCTCTTCTGGTTACTTGTTTAATTTAAATCAAGACAAAAATAATGGAATAAACAATTAAGCATGCCAAAATGTTGAGCATTCCAAGGCAATTCCTTTTTCTTAGGAAGGTTTTTATCTTTACTAGTCTTCTGGAACCTCATCTGTCTTTCAGGATTTTCCAAAGATGTAGTCAGTCTGAGAATATAGCAACTTCTGAAATATAAACCAGACTAGAAATGTGTGCCAGTCTCCTTAAATAAACTCACTTTCCTGGAGGGACATTTCAAGCATATCTCAGACTGTCTCGCAATGTTCTGTAGTATGTAAGAAACATTTTTATTGCTGTCAAAGATAGTAAAATATTACTTTTTGTGAAAAAGCACATTTTCACAGTATATAGAGATGCCATAAAACTTGCAAATTGAAGCAGAATCTCATTTAAGAAGTTGTATGGACAGAAGGGAAAATGTCTGCTGTTAGCACTTGTGAATTTGACAAATATTCAGAGATGAAGTTGTGTGGTGATCCACTTTCACAATATAATATGACAGTAAATTCAGATACCTCAGCTTTGCAGGATTTGGAATTCATGTATGATATTCAGAGACAGAAGGCACTAAATAAGCTAACAAAAGAGACTATGCATGAACTGAGTTTATACAACTATGGTCTATGCAGCTTTAGACTGAAATACAATCAGAAAATCGCTCTTGGTTTGTCTGGAGACTCCCTCCAGTTTGGTTTCACACCTTGCCTAGGAATTCAAACAAGTCAAATGTATCTTTGCCTTGCAGCACTGTTAAATTAATGTTCCTACAACTGGAATTTCTAAACTCAAAGTTACTTTTTTAAAGAAGACCCTGGCTGTGTAGTGGGGAAGATTTCATGCAGTTTCCATGCACTTTTGTAGTTAATAGCATATTTTTATTGATTTAAAATAAAATCCTACATCTGACAACAAAGAATATTGATAAATGCAATCAAAGAACTGCAAACAGTCTCATGTGTTTGGGTTCAATCCAGGCCTGGCAGCCCTGCAGGATGAAATCATCCACATAGGATAATTCTGGAATGGGTAAAGGCATAGACGGTCCCCAGTGCAGTCTCTGGATTTTAGTGTGGAGGTACCATTTGTTGGAGCAGAAGGATAATTAAGTTTTTGTTCCTCTTCACTTGCACCAAGATGATTAGCAGGGGAATCTCATGCTTCTGAATTTTGCAAGGCAGACACTTTTCTGATAAGAATTGAATTTTCTCATTTCAGTGAGTCTGGTAAACAACCATCAGAGGACAACTTCTCCCAGCCGCTGTGTCAGGCTGGTGGCAATGAGTGCACGCCCTGCTCTGCTCTGCTCAGCTCTCTTGGTTCCTCAGGTGAGCAGTTAGTTAGCAGGCACATCAAACTGTTTACTCAGCTACTTAAGATCATTTGCTGTAATTCTGCCTGCCTTCCTTGGGATGCGCTACTTCCTCCTCCTCAAGGTGAAATTAGCTCAGTAACACCGTTTGTGGACATAGGTCATCTTAATTCATTTTCCTAGTGACTTTTGTTACTTCTGTGATATATTTTTTTTTTTTCTTTCTGGGCATCTATTACCCTGACAGTCTTCTCCAGCCACTGCCCTGTTTATGGACATTTTAACAGAAGGAAGTTAATAGAAATTCACATTGGGTGTGAATTTACATTTCACCAATTCGCACTAGTCTTGCTGGGGACACTTCAGTGTTAAAGGAAAAATAGCTTATAGTACTTTCAAAGCAAGATTACTTTCTCCCAGCAAGACAAAGTGGCCTTAGTGGGAACTAGGGCAGCTAAGCTGCACTGCTTGGAAATTTACACCCTAATTATCACAAATTAGCTTCTCCAGCCGGGCCAGAACAAATACGTGAAGAAACTCAGAAGGTTGTCCAGTGTGTTACCTTTTCCTACAGGATGATCTCCACTGAGTGCACGTGGGTCATACTGAGAGCATTGCAGTGGAAAACCATTTTGCAGTTCAAATTAGCAAAAGTGCTTTCTGATTTTCAGTTACCTGAAAGTTCTAAGTACTCTCAGAAGGCAGCATGCATGTAAATTACAATAGTAACTGATGGATTGGAAGCACCAGTACTAATAAAATGTCATGTTTGCTCCCATTTCAAGCCTGAGTCCCCTAGCTTGGCTAGCTTTGCTTAACTCAATAGCTTTGCTTGTGTTAATTGCTTCAATGGACACCAAATTATTGTCACTAAAATGAATGCTTAGAAGCTGAAATAACCCCTTGCTGGAATACTTGTTGAAAAAGATTTTTCTTTTAGAACACTATGTCCTCAAAGAAAACCTGCCTCGACTTTGGGATTTTGAGAGTTGCTTTACTTGCAAACCAAAGCAAACCCTTAAAAAGTCTGTTAGGGAAGAAAAAAATGTTAATTTCTGTTATGTATTGTTTCACCTCATAGGTCTACAATTTACGTAGCCCATCAGCAAGAAGCACACATATAGCATCTACTTCTCTGAATCAGTTAGCTGGCTGATGCCAAGGTAATCACATTGGTACAAGGCTGTTGCAGGTTCAAGGAGATGAGAGCTGAGTTTCTCTACAGAAGGACAAAATGCCTTGAACAGAGAACAAGACTCAGTGTGTATGAGAGTGTGTGTGTGTGCAGTACTTGTGAGTCATGATAGTTTCCAAAAGGCTGTTTAACTTTCTGAAGCTGATGTGAGTCATTGTTCTCTTCCCAGGTAATGACTAGTTAAGATCACATTTAGCTCTTCCATTTCTCTAGTAATCTCTGAGACCTGTGTTTCATTGATCTTCCAGTGAACAGCTGCTGCAGAGCTCTGAGTGACAAGTGAAAGCTTTATGAAATAACACAGATCATTCCATTTGGAGAGAATTGATGACTAGAGCTGGAACCTGTTACTGCTCAGCCACTTTTTTGACACACAAAAGTGACAACTGGTTTAACAAAAGAAAATTGTACTAAGTGTTTAATGTAGATACAAAACATACAGGATTGGGGAAAAGGCCACTTTAAACGACACAGAATAAAAATGGGCACAACAAGGGCAGGTTTTTTACTTATTACATCACAAACTCCATTTCTCTAAACTATTCCTAGAGTTAAACTGAGTATTTCAGAGAGCACCCTGAATATATTAAAGATCTAGACCCAAACGTATCTGACCCTTGTGGCTTAGGCAAGTTTATCTAGACATTTCAAGGTTACAGAAAGAAAAAGAATCACAGAATCACAGAGTGGGTCAGGCTGGAAAGGACCACAGTGGGTCATGTGGTCCAATGCCCCTGCTCAGGCAGGGTCATCCCAGAGCAGGTTACTTAGGATTGTGTCCAGATGCCTTTTGAATATCTCCAGGGAAGGAGACTCCACAACCTCCCTGTTCCAGTGCTCTGACACCTGCACAGTAAGGAAGTTCTTCCTCACGTGCAGTGAGGCCTTCCTGTGTTCCAGCTTCTGCCTGCTGCCTCTTGTCCTATTGCTTGGCACCAGTAGAAGGCAGAACAGAAATTGAAACACTTTCAATACAAAATGCACTGGAACCTTCAACCAGGATTTCAAACCTTCTCTTCTTTGTAAGAGATAGGTAAATTGCAGAGAATCACTTTGTCTTGCTTGTTCTTTTTCAGACTGGAAATAAAAATATTTTAGGATGTTAAAGCCAGGATAGCTAATGTATTAAAGGTTTTTATTTAGAATAAAAATGATCTTTCAGCACAGCGTTCTCATGAGATTTCTTGCTAAACATGTTCCCAACTCCTCCAGTGCCACCTCCAACCTTTTCTTCTGGTATTTTTCCAATTTACAATACGAATTCTTCAGTACTTGTTGTCAAATGCTAAAATAGGTTTTTATAAGGGATTTTAGCTGAAGTGACTAGAAATTCTAAGTGATATAGAGTGCTATAATCATTAGTTTTATTCCTACCGTTAAAAATATCCCTATTTATGGGTTTTCTATTTTCTCTGGTTTGACATGAGGAATATGTTTCAAAGTTGCAAAAGCTTAGGGGATCAGTCTGGAGAGGGTTTAAATTCAGTGTTGGATAAAGTGTTGTGTTGCTGATGTGCTAATGATACAAGTAAGGGTTTTTTGTAACTGATTTATTTACTTTTTCCCTTTAAATAGAGGTCAGTCGTACCTGATACTAATTTAATGAGTTAGAGGACAAGGAGACAGGGCTATAGGGGTCCTGAGCTGATGGCAACCAGGCTATACATACTGTCATTGCAGCACATGCTGCTGTGCACCTGCATGGCCTCTTCTTCCTTTTGTAACATAGATGAGCCCACCTCTCATAAAACTGCATCAAAAACAACTTTTCTGAATAAATACAGCCATAATCTAATGTTTATGTATTCATTAGTCAACACTGTTAGTTATGCAGACCATATTGTAGCTATTCAGTTATGCATGCAAGTTAAAAATGACTAAGACCATTAATTCACTGAGAACACATATGTCAGTTTGATGAAATACTGATTTTTTTTCCTGAATTATATCAAAGACACCAGGTCTAGGTTTGCTGAAACAGATTGTTGGTTTTTGGGACAGCAGGGATGAGCATTCAGTATCAGTCTCAGTACAGAAAGACAAAGAGGAAGAGCATTTGGTTTAATAGGAGATAATTTAATCATCTTCTGAGAGGAGAACTTTTGAAGGGCATCACATATTTGACTTTGTTCTGGCATCTCTATTCAGAATGATGGAGCCATGGGGTGTGATCTGATACAGCCTGCAGTGGGTGGGAACACCAGCAGGTCTTAGAGATTAGCAGAGTATTACAGGCTCTGGGGTGGGAAAAAATGAAGCATCATCAAAATCAGAGGCATCTGTCCCAGAATGTATTTCAGTGTTTGGGCAAATGCATATCTTATGCAAATTGTCTTATTAGAGGTCTGCAGGGTCTTCAGTGACTGATGAAGGATTTCTTATGAGAAAGCTTATTCAGAAAATGTGTTATTCCTTTTTCATTCCTTTGATGGAATTCAGTTATTCAGAATTGATGAAGTTGTAACCCACTCTCTCCCCAGCACAGACACAAATTAAATTCCTTCTTGGCAGGATTAAGCAATGTTAGCAAGAATTACTTCTGCATGCTTTCCATGTATTGATTTGAAGCAAAATAGGTAATGTAAAAGGCAATTAAGACTGTTTCAAATATTCCATATTAAGATCTTACTTTCTATTCTCTTTGTGGGCTCCTGTTTTTACATCTAGTCTCACCTCCAGACTAAAAGTCTTGAACAATTCAGAAAAATGTTTTTGGGAAAAAACACAGATACTATTTTGCCAATGCTGAAAATCTTAATTATGGCAGGTTCTTGCCTTCCATGTATTGGAAGGACTTCACATCTAGAAGGAGGTAAATTTTGTACAATGAAGTTGACTTCTGCCGTTGCCATGAATAATTATGGGTTTGTCTAATTCTAATCCTCCTGAAAATTCCATACATAGTTATTAGAAATCTGTTGAAATTAAGCAAATCCTTTCTCCAATCAATTTGATTTAAAGCAGGACCTCCCCTGCAATTGCTTTTTCCACTTGCTTTTTCTACTCCTGGTAGATAGGTTTTCCTGCTTTTTCTACTTGGTCCTGGAACCAAGAGCAGAGATCCTGTCTTTCTGGTGGTCTCTGTATCCTGTCAGATATTTCATCATTGTTGAGGAGGCAGTCTTGATGAGCTCCCAGGAGATAAAAGCTGGATTTGGAGGAGGTAAGGAAGTGAGAGGCAGTAGATAGACCAGGCTGAGACTATGAACAAACAAGAAGATAAGGGAAAAACAGGCTAATGGGAAAGAACTGTGCAGTAGAAGGACAGAGGAGGCTGGAGCAATAGAGGAGAAAAGCATATCATAAGAACTAAGAGGTGGAATGGTATCTATGCTCACAAAATTGCTCCACTGACCCTGCAGGTAGTGGAAGAAGTCACAGATTCCCCGATGACAAACACGCTTCTATTTGCTAGCGAATCGTCGGTGCCATGAAGAGTCAACCTGTGTGTCCTGCCTCTGTGCTGCTGGTATCAGAGCATGGCACAGAACAGTTACTGAGGTCAGCTGGGTCACTTGGTTCAGCTGGGTGATCTGGACTGCAAACCTGAAGGCCCAGTTTTGCCAGTGGCCATTATGGACGTGAGTGGGGTTCTGTATAATTCTGATACAGGCTGGCAAGGGAACAGTAGAAGCAAAGTGCTGCAGTGTCATGCTCTGAACAGTCTTAGTTTGCTCTTTAGGAACATTTTTGTATTGCATATTAATCCATGCTTTTAAAAGTGGATTTTGATAATATGGAGTTTATAGCCTGACAGGAACCTTACAAACTTCCCCAGGGACAAATATAAAATTGTGTACTAAGCAGGGAATAAGCCCTGGCAATGAAACTGTCAGGCTGAGCCCTAACAATTCTGCTGAAGATGGCCTGAGACAGGCAGTGGAACAGGCTGCCCAGAGAGGCTGAAGTGTCTCTGTCCATGAAGGTTCTCAAGACTTGACCAGATGAAGCCTTGAGCAATAAGCCTGGCCTTGCATTTGTCCCTGCTTTGCGCAGGAGGTCAGACTGGAGATGGCCTGAGGTCCCTTCTCACATAAACTTTCCTATGATCTTATGAGAATATAGTTAAAATTTATTCCTCCAGGTCCTACAACAAAAGGTGGGAACAGCTGGCAGTAAAATGAGATTATTGTCAGTGGGTTTGTGAACTATCATATTCTTGGTGTCTGAAAATGAGACTCCATTAACAAAATGTCACTTGCCTTTATTATTGCAAAGGTAACCTTTTGAAAATGAACTGACCATGAAATAATAGAGTAATTTCATCTGGAATCTGCAGATAATCTGAAATAATAATGCATAAGGGTATGAAATGCTTCTATTAATCTCTGTGGGGTATTAGCAGTAAAGCCCAATGATGGCAATTTGTATATAAGCATTGTTAATAATTTAGTATTACTTAAGGTTCACAAAAGAGAGAGTCACATGTATTATTAAAAAACAATCTATGAATGAGAGTTCTCTACTATAATTAATATAATGGTTTTTAACAGGCACTCAGTAACATGTTACACTTAAACAACAATAATGTAGCAGTAATATATAAATCTTAAAACGATAAACTACTTTGGCTGAGGGTGTATCACCTTGTTGGTGGATTTACAGTGATTTTAGCCTCTCACTTCAGGGACTACAAGCCTTATAAAGACTCAATCCTTTAAGGTTTATCCAGTTGTGGTAGTTCTTTGGGAGTTGAAAGGACTCATTAGCAGTCCCTTCTCATCCCTGATGTCTTTTTGTAAATTAGCCGCTGGAAATTTCTTTAAGTACCTTCTAATTCTTTCATTATCTAGCACAAAAGGTCATTTCACATAAAATCAACTGCTCTGAGAGCTGCTAATGTAAGGACATCCTGAACTCATGAATCTATTACATCTGTTTTCACAATCTGTTTTCACAATTAGATGTTGTTTGGTTTTGAGAGCTGTTTGCTGCTCACCAGATGTACTCTGTTATTATTTACCTAGTGCGTGAATGTTTATGGTCCCTTCATAGAGGTCCTCACAAAGTAAAAAGCCATCCTTAAGTAAAACAAAACCCTGATCCTGTTTGTTCTTTGAGCTGTGATCACATTTGCAGAATGATAGCTTTGAAAATCAGCATCTCAGTACTACTTGTACAAATGCAGCACCACCATCTATCCTCTTGTGATGAGTCCATGTGAAATCGGGATCAGACTGTACTGCAATCCTATTTTTCAACAAATATGCAAAGTACAGAGAAATTCTGTTTACATGCACCAGATCCAAAGAGGGATAACTAGTATTCCAAAATGGAATCTGCTCAAGGAGAGCAAGAGCCCTCACAATCTTTTGTAAAACCCCTTTCACCACAGGGTTTACAAACGCACCATCACAATCTGTTTGTGGGTACTGTGGGACACAGCCTACAAAGCCAGCTCATGCAAAAACTTGTGCTAGGAATTGTTCTCAAGCTTGAAGTGCCTTGTGTACCCATCATCAAATATATTTAAAAGAAAGAGCCTCTGGTTAAAGATGAGAGGAGAGAATACAAACCCTTTTAAAATCAATCTGAACAGAATTTACTTTCCATTTCTTACCGACTTTCTACTTGGTTTGCAATTCGTTTCATGGTTCAGCTTTGTGACTATTTTTTCTGTTGCATTCCTGGGTTACAGGTGTGAGCCACAGCGAGAGAGCAGCAATCCCTTCTAGGAATGGCTTGGGAATACCATGGAGGAAGCAGGAGCATTGGTGAGATTTTGAAGACGGAAGAGTGAAAGATGAGGTGCTAAATCTGAGACTGTGGCTGCTAAAATGAGCTGCTGAACAGCAGAGAGCAGGAATTACTGCATTTCCTAAGAGTGCTGCAGAACCTCTGAGCCTTTTATTTCTAGTAATAGAAATCCACATGTTTCTCAACGTGTGGATGTAATTCTGTTTATTTGGGGAAAAGTGGTGTTAAAATAACAGTTTTTGAAAGCAACTGTTTTTCATATTTTATTTTTATAAAATATGTATCCTATGTTCTGTGTTTATCTGCTTTGCCCATTCCAGATCCCTTGAGCAGATAATGCTGCATCCTCAGCTGCCCTACCCTCCATCCTGGCCTCTGTGCCATGCATTGTTTCAAAGGAGCTCATCTGGGTGCTGGACTGTAATTTCTCATGCAGCTGAGATCAAGTCCATTAGTTTATTTGAAGGTTAGGACCAAGACCATAGAAGTGGATTAGGAGCTAATAGACAGACTGGTGTTCCTGCTGTGTTCACAGGGGCTTAAACCAGGGAGAAAATAGTCAGGCATATCCATATTATTTTTGCCTTTTGCTTCACAATTTGCAGTAGTCTCATTCATAAATGACAAAGAAACAGCTCCCTGCTGTGAGGTCCTCATACCACAGAGAGCCGTAATGAGTTTGTAACAAGATGGAGATAAGGAAGATTTTTAGTGATTACTCAGACAAATCTCTGAGTGCAAATCAGAGATGTGCTGAGTGAGGGGTATAGTTTCCATCACTCTCCATGGCTTAAACATCTGAGGATACTTAAGGTATTCTCATGGTATTATGTAAGAAGAACTCAGTAAAACAAAAATGTCCTAAATGCATCTTTATAGATTTTTTTGCCTTCGCTGTATATCAGAAACTTTTGTAATTTGACAGCCACTAGGAGTGATTAATGGCTAGCAATATGGCTAGGGGCAATGTATGTTTCAAAGTCAGTATCAGGAAACTCTGTGTGATCTGGGAAGTCTTTGGCTGAGAAACTGTCTCCTTGCAAAATCAAAACCAAGAATTTTACCTGTGTGCTCATTGAAGAGCTCCAAGTAAATAGCTGGAATATAAATGAAGATGAGAGTGAAAAACAGAATATTTACCTTGGAGTGTGGTGCTAAAGTGAGATTTAAGGGTTGTTTCTGTTTCAGTCTTTTATGATAGCTGCAATATATTTATATTTTTCATAGGTATGCATATATATTTGTGGAGGTGTATACATATAAGTGCTCCAGAAAGAAATGTTTTATTTTCATTTTCTTAGAAGCATCAGGTGTTTTCTGTGTTGAATCTTAGCTTAGGTAATATATATCCAGATATTAAAGTAACCAAGGAAAAATAAATAAATAAATATTTCCAAAGATGACTCCTGTACCTCATTTACTACTCTTTTCAAAATGTGTGGTAATGAATAAATCTTTTATTTCCAAAAGTATATGCTCTGCAGGATTTCAGACACAAAAAATTTAAAAGTCTGAGAATTACAATAAATAGGTTTACTGCATCCCTTATAACATAAAGGTCATTTCTATTTGCTGTGTTCTTCTTCTAAATTGAAACATCAGACCATATGTAGTCTGGAACAGCTCAATTATGAAAGGTTAGATCCATCAGTTTATTCCTGATTGGTTTATTAATTACTGGCCTTGACTCGATTCAAATCAACACTCTTTCCTCAGGATAAAAGTGCATATTATGTTACAAATACTATACTGTACTTTTAAACAAAAATATATTGGAAACATTTACAAAGAAAGCTTCCACTGGACTTGGCTCTGATGGAATTATGATCTCTTGTGCTGTGAAGTCTTTCACAGGTGACCACTGGCAAATTTCTAAACAGTGTTGCTACTGAATCCCTCTAATCCGTAAAAGGAATGAAAAAAAAAATGCTGTGAGCTGAAATTCCGTTTCAGTTTTGTATGGATGTTTCAAATACATAACTTCCATCCATGGTTTTCAAGATATTTTTAAATGGGACTTCTGATGGTGCTGTGGTATTTTCTCATGAAAACATTTTGCTTGCAAACCTGCTGTATTGTGCCAGCTGATGTGCTCCAAAGAAGTGGAGGAACTCTTGGTAGTGAATCTAAACCAGATCTGCAGAAATGGCTAAGTTGTGTCTGGAGACACTGTGGATGCTGTTAAAGACAAGGTATGAAGGGATCCATCCATTAAAGATAAGAGAATGCAGGAGCTCGCTCTTCCTTTGTTATTTTACATATGTACTTCAGCAGTTTGGATATTGCATATACCAGAAAGCCAGCAAGAGCACTCTGGTGGCAGTTAAGAAAGGCTTTATTTATTTACTCCAACAGTAAATGCCTTTTTCACCTGATGGGAAAGGGCAGACTGATCCTGCTTTGCTAAGCTACTCTGCCTTGGTTCATGAGCTCTTGGGCTGAGTTCCTGTCCTCCCTCCATCAGAGAATGGACAGTCCACTGCTGGTCCACCCACCTGGGCCTGGGGCATGTCTCACCCGATTTAACTGACCCTGAAATGAAAAAAAAAACCCACAAAACCAAACCTTCAAAAATCTCCATCAAAGCACTTCAAGTTTAGGCACATAATTATCTTCTCAAGATATGGCCTGAACTGATCCCAGCCTACGCTCCTTCCTTTCACGCTGTCGTGACAGGATTTCAGTCAGAAACACGCGGCTCTCTCTGACTGCAGACGCTCGAGCGGCGGCAGGAGCCCCCCGCCAGCCCCGCGCCGCCGAGCCCCGGACCCGCACCGCATCCCGCCCCGCACGGCCGAGCCCCGGACCCGCACCGCATCCCGCCCCGCACGGCCGAGCCCCGGACC
>VZRX01016856.1:124906-180001 GCA_013398075.1 Notiomystis cincta
CTCGCCCGGGCAGCCGGAGCGCGGCGTCCCGCGGCGGGGCCGGGGCGGACGGAGCTGGCCGTGGGACCTGTGCGTGGGGGACGGTGTTTATCACATTTCTGTAAGCCCAAAGAGCCGTGGCACGGGTCCGTGACAGCTCGGTCCGCTGCCGGCGAGCGCTCGCAGGCTGAGCGCTGCCCCAGCCCCGCGCTGGCAGCAGAGTTGGGCGCTGCTCGTGGCTCAGCGCCGGCCGTGCCCGGGCGGGAACTCTCCAGGTAACAACATCTGCTTCCCTTGCCTGCGAATGGAGCGCTGGGACGGGGAAACCGCCCCGCATCTCATGCAGCAGATACGGTGTTTTCCCTCCAGTAATGACTACGTTAATAACTTCTCAAAAAGTCAGGGTTGAAGGGGAAACTCTCTCACCCTTCTGATGCGTGACCCGCGTATTGTGGTCCACCTTCACTAATTTCACTCCGCAGTGATGGTTCCCGTTCCTTACTGTTCACTGGGTGTCTGTGGTAGGCATGAGTGTGTAACTGAGAAGATGTGAAATCATTCCAATTCATAACTTGCAATTCTTTTGAACTGATACATATTTTAGAATTAATTGCACTTCATGTGTGCTACACGGTAACTCTGTGCCATAAGCGTTCGGGATGGAACAGGAGAAGTTGGAAAATAGAGCGAGTCTCATGGATGCTTCTACAGCTACCTGATGGAGTATGATTAAAAGCAAACCCCTCATTTGATGAACAAGCAAGGGAGATGCAGAATTTATTTTTATTGAAATGAAAGCAAAGCTGCTAGCTTAGTTGTATTAGCACCACGAAAGAAATCCTTCTGTTGTGAGAATGCTTTGAAATTTAACTGTTTTATATTCTCCATGGGGCAGTTACAAGTGTTTTCTTATTAAGGAAACCACAAAGGTGTGATGGTAGTGCCAAGTGCTGTCGTGATGTCAAGTACTGCAAGGCTGGAAAGGATCTCTAGCAGTCAGCTACTGCACTACTCTGAAAAAAGGAGTAGTAAAATTTAGATTATTACTCATGTTTTCTCTCCTCCTCTTCTGCAAACCTTTAGGTCTCCAAAAGTGAGAATTCCACAGCTTCCTCAAGGGGCCTAGAGTTGGAAGTGTATTCTCCTTTGAATCTATAGCTACAAATTGAACTGCAGCAATTTTAATGGTTGTTTTATATGCTTGAAGTCTGTCACTGTGTCCTCTTTTTTTGGGTCTGGAGTTGTTGTCATGTGAATTCATAAAATACTTGTAGCAAATCTGGCAAATTATTCTCCCATAAATGAGTGTAGTTACTGCAAATTTACTCTTCGTGAAACATTTTTTTAACTTTCAGTCTATAAACTCATGAAGAGCAATCCCTCAGCACGAGAGCTCTGTAAGGCAACTAGGAAAGAAAACCTTTTCTTGATACACATATGTTTATATTGCACGTTTCTTACATCTGTTGAAAAACTGTTGAGGGAGTGAAATTGAAAATGGCTGGAAATGCTCTTCTGTTGTAAGAGAGGAAGAATTGGCACTATCTTTTCTTATAAATAGATAAAAATTCTATTAAAATACATGGTTTGGGAAGGAAGGCCATAGAATAACAGATTTAAATCCTGCCAAAATAAACTTTTAGGCATACATGTTATCCACATATACAGAACACAAGGGTTTTTATTATCCTTTCTGTAAGAACTGGTACAGTCTGGTTTCTTCTGTGAGTTATCTATTGAGTCATAGGAGTTTCTTTCACCTTAAACATCTCAGTTGTGAAAATCTTCCCAAGAAACAAAACTCCTACTCCTTCCCTGTGACCTGATTTTTTTGCACTGTAACATACTGGTAAGGGACAGTACATATATTGTACCTAGGTTCTAATTATGGCAGAGGAGTGTTTCAAATAATTATATTTTCCTGTTTGCTTACTGTCATAAAGACATTCTGCTGCTGAGAATAAGTTGCTGAATAATCTGAGTGTCCCATCACTTTGAAAGATTTCTGAGAATGAGACTTTATATTTTGTAAATTATTTTAAAAGATAAGGAAAAACTGCAGCCTTTGGACTTGTTATTGTTCTAACCTGAAGCTGAATGAGGTTCGAGCATACATCTGGAGTGATTTAACAGTGGATCAAATAAAATCTCATTTTCTTCCTGCTGGCAAGTCAGATGAATTATAATTTTCATTCATATTGATCTAAAGGTTGAATAAAAAACGTACGACCAAAACAAGAGAGTATGGTGAGGATTTTTGGTTTTGAACACTGTGCTTTTCTGGTGCCTTTCCTCTAGGAAGTTATATTCTATACATTGCTGTGGTCCTTACTGCCTGGAAGCAGATAGAATGAAGCTGGTCAGAGCATTTTACAAAGGAATTGTAAACAAAATGCACAAATTTCTCCAGATACCTGGAATTTATTATAAGTGATCTTCTTGTATGGGTAGCCAGATGTGTCTGTCATAAAAAAAAAGCCAACAAAACCAATTAAGATACTATCAGAAACATTTGTTTAAACTCTGCACAAGAATTATCTTAATGTATTATTGCTGTAATTTCACCAATATATATTAAATGGAAGAAAAGGACTTGAAAACCCCTATGTATTACATTAAACTGATGTGACACTCTGTGGTACAGGAGTTTTTAAAGCATTTAGGTTGTTCAGTGACCACATTACCTCTAGCTGTAATGCCACAGTAATAGAGACCATGTAGTAGTGTGTGATACAACTAGAAGCAGAATTTGGTCTGCTAACTACATAATTTGATATCCTCATCTGATCTTGTTGTAAACTCAAGAACAGAGTGTATGTACTTCCTACTATCACAGACACTTTGGTTTGCTGTCCTCAGCTCTTGTTCTTCTGTATTTACAGCTTTTTACAAGTTGGTTTTATTCCATTCCTAAGTGATCTCGAACCAAGATTTTAGCTTCCTGTTAGCAGTGAACTGAGCTATGTCAAGTCTGTTTGAACTCCTGACAAGGCTTGACACACCACACTCATTTCTAGTGTAGCTCCACTAAGCTGTGTTTGGAGTGAAGTTAACTGAATTTGACCAAGTTGTGCCTCACTTGCCCTCAGTTAAAAAGGGATATGCTTGTGTTGAGTCCTGCAGCACTATATCCTCTTGAAGCACATTGGTTTTGAGTAATCCGAGTCCTTCCCTTCTGGTGATACTTTAAGATGAAAAGACTTGCTTTGAGACTTGTTATTTAAAGGAAACCTTTAAGAAAAGAGCTTTTCAAAGTGGTCTATCTTATAATACCACTCCAAAACAATTCATAAATACCAAGAACACGACTGTTAAAAAGAGAAGAATTTCTGTGGCTGGCCATCTCTTTTTCAAGTTGTACGAGCATATCTTTGCACGTGGCTGCTTCATCACCTAAGGACTGCCAGAAAGTATTTGGGGTATCGTGCCAGCCTGAGAAGTTGTACCATACTGCTTGCTTTTTGCAGTATTTTGATATAGTTGTGAAGGCAGATGAGTCCAGGAACAGCTCTTTGGCACAACGAGAGCTGTGTGTGCTGAAAGTGGTGGCAGCTCCTTGAGCCAAGCATGAGGAGAATAAAGCAGCAGGTTTATGCCCCCCACACCTTATTTTTCTTTTGAAGCATGAGGATAGTATTAATCTTGATAAATTACCTTAATATAAGTTTGGCTTCACTTAACAGTTGCAAGTTCACAGGTATAATTAAAAACAGTGGTAGGCAGTGACTGAACAGAGTAATATAGGCTAAGATTGACTTGTAGTTTTAAATCAAAGCATCCTTTTTTGGCAAACACTGGAGAATTAAGCCCTTGGAATCTGTACTCAGTGTTGTTTCTGCTAATGGCTTTGTTTGTTACGTTTATTAGACAGCTTGAATTATCTATGCCTTGTTTTCTCATTTGCTGAGTGTGAGTGATTGAACTACACTAAAAGTACTGCCTTGTCACTTTATTTAAGAGCTATTCCTAAGATGTCTTTGCTTTCTGACAGAAGGTGCTATATATAAGATATACATATAAGATGTTGCCACTTAAGTTATTTGTCACTGTAATGTCCTGGAGATGTGGACTGTATTGTATTAGCACTCAAGTTTCAATAGCTCAGGTAAAAAATTTAAAAGCTCTCAAAGAGTTATGTATGTGGAATTTGGTGACTATTTGGTTTCTGACTTACTTAGGCTTCCTCATAAAATTCCTAGCCTAATTTGTGATAAATTGTACAGCCTTAATTTTGAAGGTACATAAAAAGCACACAGGTGTGGGTCAACAGCAAATTCAGATGAACAAAACACTTTGATCACAAATTATGTGCTGATCTATCAATGTTCTCTGCCTATCTGTGTCCTATTATTTCTGCAACTTAGGTTTAGAGGGTAGCTCTGCCTTACCTGAAACCTGTAAAGAGATCTGTGATCTGGGCTTCTCTCCAGTGAAGGCTGCCACTCATCTCAATTTAACCTCTTCACAATGCTTTAGAGCCTGTCTTGAAAAGAAAGTAATTTCCTTACAGACTTGTGGTCAAGTCTGAATTTCTTTCAGATGTTGAAGTTCAGTACTGTTCTTTAATGAGTCATTAATGCATTTCACTGAGAATGTTGGATAATTATGTGCTTAAAAATAAAATCAGATTAAGGCTTGATGAAGGGGAGCACAAATGCTGTTGCTGTATGTTATACATATTTCTAGAAAATGTCTTTTCTTGCCTAAGCAGCTAAGCACATTGTCCCTGAAGGTTTTATAGTCAGGACAGTTTAAGGAATGAGTCTGATATTTCCACTCTTTTTAAAGACAGAGAACAGCCAGATTGCCCTGGCTATAACATAACTTGACAGTTCCCTTACAACTTTTCTTTCAGAAGTTTGTCACATTAATGCTGACAGACAGATATTAGGCCAGGCGGCACAGGCTGTGGAGCAAACTGTATCTTATGTATTGGGAAAGAGGTATATCTCAGTTTAGTAACCTTGTCATGCTTAAATAATAATTAAAAAGATCATAGAAGTAGTCTCTGGGCTCCAACACAGACTTAAATACTGTGGAAAGATTAAGCAGGATCTCTGTGTATGCTTGAACTGTCATGGTGAGATTTATTTGGAGAAAGATTTTAAATTGTGTGTGTTTGCCACTGGCTGTAATTCCAGATGCCTCACAAGTCACAGTGACTCCATTATCTGTGTAAAATAAATTATTCTGTGGAGTCTCATGCCTCCCACAATATGTGCAGAGAGCTATTTAAATGTTATTTGGTTGTCACATATCCAAGGGGTTTTTGGTCTTAGGATTAGTTGTAAAATCCACTTACTAAAGGGATTTATACCCAAATTGGTAAATAATATATTTCTAGTGTTTTAAAATAACTGCCATGCTTGTTAATAAGCAAGGCAATATAGCTGTCATATTTTATTAGACCATGAGTAAAACTCTGAGATTGAGTCGGAGGCATGAGTTTATAGCTCATTACATGTATTTGTTTACTCAGCCACCACATACTACATTAAATCACATTTAAAAGGTTGAATTCAGCCCTCAGACCTCTGGCTTAGTGGATTACCCTTACCCCAGCATAAATATCCTTTTAGTGAAGTGTTTTTGAGAAAGAGGAAGGAGCTCAGCAGAGAATGTTTTCCATATAGATATCAGAGATCTCTCTGACCCGTTCCTCTTCGTCAGTGCCTGTGACATGCCCCTTGTTTATAACCAGTGGGGCTGCTGACAGCTGGGGGTGACTCTACCAGGCCATGGAACTGGGTCTCACTTAAGCTGTAAAGTGGGGATACTGGGAGGCTTATTCTTCTGGTGATGGTAGTTTGGAAAACACTTCCAATTTCTGTGGCAACAAAGTACCTCTCCTACATGAAACAGGTAAGAATTATTATTGTTTCCACTCTGAAAAGAGTCACTTAAAGTCACATGGCAGAGTCAGCTGGTGGGGTAAAGGCAGAAGACTGTCAAATATTATTTGATTTAGTAGGTCACCTTCCAGTGTTTCACAGTTGGAAGTTGCCAGTTAAAAATTCAATTTGTGACTCTGATGATGTGCAGAGAGCAAGAAGCAGTTTTATTAACAGAACAGTTCCTGTGTTCCTTGATATCAATTACTTTAGAAATGTCCTGTTTTCCTTAAAAGAAATAATAAAATGTTCATGGAATAATTTTGATTGGAAAGAATCTAGGAAATCATCTAGTCAAATCTCTTCTTCAAGGCAGGCCTAATTTCAAAGTTAGGCCAGGCTGTTCAAAGTCCTGTCCAGATCACTTATGAACTCTCCATGGCTGGAGAGACGAAACACTGCCTGGATGGATGGGGGGAGAGCAGTGGATATTGTCTACCTCAAGTTCAGCAAGGCTTTCCACACTGTCTCTCACATCCTCCTCATAGGCAGGCTCAGGAAGTGTGGACTGGATGAGTGGACAGTGAGGTGGATTTGGATCTGGCTGCATGGCAGATCTCAGAGGGTTGTAATCCGTGGCCCAGGGGAGGCCTGTCACTAGTGGTGTCCCCCAAAGGTTGATACTGGGCCCAGTGTTGTTTACCTTACCCATCCATGATTTGGATGAAGGTGCTGATGCATCCTCAGCAAGTTCACTGATGACACCAAGCTGGCAGGAGTGGCTGCAGCAGGACCTCAGCAGCGTGGAGAGATGGGCACAGAAGGACTGCCTGAAGTTCAGCAAGGGCAAATTCTGTGTCCTGCCCCTGTGGAGGAACAACCCCAGGCACCAGCCCAGGCTGGGGCTGACCTGCTGGAAGACAGCTCTGTGGAGAAGGACCATGGGGTCCTGGTGGACAGCAAGCTGTCCATGAACCAGCAGTGTCCTTGTGGCCAAGAAGGCCAGTGGTATCCTGGGGTGTGTTAGGAAAACTGTTGCCAGCAGGTCAAGGTGCATGATCCTGCCCCTCTGCTCAGTCCCAGTGAGGTGTGTCTGGAGTGCTGTGCTCACTTTTGGGCTCCTCAGTACAAGAGAGACATGGAGCAGACCCAGTGGAGAGCTATGAAGATGATCAAGGGACTGGAGCATCTCCCTTCTGAGGGAGGGCTGAGGGAGCTGGGCCTGTTCAGCCTTGAGAGGGAACCTCACCAATGTCAGTAACGGAAGGGAGGGTGTCAAAGGTTGGACCAGGCTCTTCTGGAGTGGTGCCAATCCATAGGACAAGAGGCAATGGGCAGAAGCTGATGTACAGGAAGTTCCACCTGAAGATGAAGGAGAACTTCTTTACTTGTGGGTAACTGAGCACTGGAACAGATTGCCCAGAGAAGTTGTGGAGTCTCCCTCACTAAAGAAATTCCAAAACCATCTGGATGCAATCCTGTGCCTTGTGCTCTGGGATGACCCGGCTTGAGCAGGATGTTGGACCAGACAACCCACTCTGGTCCCTTCTAACCTGACCCACTCTGTGATTCTGTAAATCTGAGAACTTTTTCCAGTATTTTACTCATTGCACTGTGAACATTGTTTTCTTGCACATAGCTGGAAAGCAACTGTAGTGCAGCTTCTTATTTTTGTGTCATCCTCTTGGTGCATTTCCCTGAGAAAAGCTTTGTGCTGGCTTCTGTGGAACCCACTCCAGAAAACTGAATGCAAGATCATGGAGCAAATCATCCTACATGCCATGCTAAGGCACGTGGAAAATAAAGAAGTGATTGGTGACAGCCAGCATGGCCTCTCTAGGACCAAATCTTGCCTGAGAAATTTGGTGGCCTTCTACAACAGGATTTCAGTGCTGGTGGATGAGGGAGGAGCAGCAGGTGTTGTCTGCCTGGACTTGTGCATAGCATTTGTCACTGTCCTGAATGACATCCGTGTCTCTAAGCTGGAGAGACATGGATTAGACAGATGGACAACTCAGTGGGTAAGGAATTGGTTGGATGATTGCACCCTCAGAGTTGTGGTCAACAGCTTGATTGTTGAGACCAGCGGCAAGTGGTGTTCCTCGGAGACTGGAATTGGAACTGGCACTGTTTAACCTCTTTGGTGACATGGAGAATGGGACCAAGCAGCAGGTCAAGGAGGGCATTCTGCCCCTCTGCTCTGCTCTCATGAGACCCAGCCTGGAGTGCTTTGTCTGGCTCTGGAATCCCTAACGTAGGAAGAACATGGCTGTAGGAATGGGTCCAGAGTGGTTAATGAAGATGCTCAGCAGGTTGGAGCATCCTAAGAAGGCTGAAAGAATTGGAATTGTTCAGCCTGGACAAGAGAAGGCTCCAAGGAGACCTTATAGCATCTTCCAGTACTGGAAGAGAGAGGGAGCTGGAGAGGGATTTTTACAAGGACATGTAGTGAAAGAACAAGAGGGAATGACTTTAAACAGACAGAGGGTAGGTTTCAATTCAGAGAGACATCAGTGAACCTTGTGAAGGCAGGACAAAAGTCTTTACATTTTTCTCCACTTCCCATTGAAAAGGTATTGCTGTAAAGCAAGGATTTATTTTAGGAATGTCATTGTGGAAAGTTACACTAAAATCACAAAACATTTACAATGGAAGTAGGTTTTCTCAGCAAGATACTGCAGGAGTGATGGACTTGTGGCTCCGGTTTTGATACTGTGAACACATGAAGCAGAACATAAGGGAGATGAAGAATTAGTGCCATCACTGAGTTCTCCCATTGTACAGTGCTTGCAACTCCCTCACCAGTGCAGCAGGTCATGAAAAATCTGACTTGGTTTTGGTCCTTTTGTGTTTCTGTGCTTTTTCAGGTCATTCTAGCTGTCAAAGACAGGCTGGGTTTTTTTAAATACATCTGGAAGTCTGAGCACATTGCTGGAGAAACCAAAGCATAAAGAATTAAGGAGACCTTCAGTAAAATGGTAGTAATTAGTAACTTCTAGCCCTTGCAATTATCTCACACAAGATAGTGTGCAAGTGCCAGGCATTGTTGATACAAGTACCATTTTTTTAATAGAATGACATTTGATTTTTAAAATGCATTTAAATGCCAACCATCTTCATGCTGTGTGTGAGTCATGGTTTCAAGTGTGTAATTGTTTAGTCAATCTTCTGTTGCATTATTATTTTATCACGCTATGAGTTTGGGCTAAATAGTTCACATTGTATCACCATCTAACTAGAAACTTCTTTATACATTCAGAGAATGGGCATTTATAAGCAAACATAATGAAGGCTCCACTGAGATAAATTTGATTGCATGTGCTTCAGAGTCGTTCTTCCCTCAGCATTATATAAACAGTATTAGCAGATCCTTTAGAAAATTGATTTGCTGATCATCCAAGTGACAGGCCTGTTTGGAGCTATACTGAAATGTATCCTTAATCATGCTCCTGTAATTAAACTAAGCAGTTTCATGAGAACATGGCTGAGCAGATGAGGATGCTTTTTGGGTTGCTGTTCTTTTAATCTCAATTTTGGTCACTTTTACACACTGCCATGTCCCTTCCCCTCGCCTTTTTTCTGCGATCACAGCTGCAGTGCTGCTGAACTGCTCCCCTTTGCCTTAGCCCTGCACACACAGCTGTGTGGCTGAAGGCCATTTCACATACATGTGTGTGTGTGTCTTGGAGTTATTTCCTCTAAGTTCTGCCTGGCCTCTTTTTGGGAAAGAAGGAAAACTTGGAAAGATCTTTNAAGGTTGGACCAGGCTCTTCTGGAGTGGTGCCAATCCATAGGACAAGAGGCAATGGGCAGAAACTGATGTACAGGAAGTTCCACCTGAAGATGAAGGAGAACTTCTTTACTTGTGGGTAACTGAGCACTGGAACAGATTGCCCAGAGAAGTTGTGGAGTCTCCCTCACTAAAGAAATTCCAAAACCATCTGGATGCAATCCTGTGCCTTGTGCTCTGGGATGACCCGGCTTGAGCAGGATGTTGGACCAGACAACCCACTCTGGTCCCTTCTAACCTGACCCACTCTGTGATTCTGTAAATCTGAGAACTTTTTCCAGTATTTTACTCATTGCACTGTGAACATTGTTTTCTTGCACATAGCTGGAAAGCAACTGTAGTGCAGCTTCTTATTTTTGTGTCATCCTCTTGGTGCATTTCCCTGAGAAAAGCTTTGTGCTGGCTTCTGTGGAACCCACTCCAGAAAACTGAATGCAAGATCATGGAGCAAATCATCCTACATGCCATGCTAAGGCACGTGGAAAATAAAGAAGTGATTGGTGACAGCCAGCATGGCCTCTCTAGGACCAAATCTTGCCTGAGAAATTTGGTGGCCTTCTACAACAGGATTTCAGTGCTGGTGGATGAGGGAGGAGCAGCAGGTGTTGTCTGCCTGGACTTGTGCATAGCATTTGTCACTGTCCTGAATGACATCCGTGTCTCTAAGCTGGAGAGACATGGATTAGACAGATGGACAACTCAGTGGGTAAGGAATTGGTTGGATGATTGCACCCTCAGAGTTGTGGTCAACAGCTTGATTGTTGAGACCAGNGGTAACTGAGCACTGGAACAGATTGCCCAGAGAAGTTGTGGAGTCTCCCTCACTAAAGAAATTCCAAAACCATCTGGATGCAATCCTGTGCCTTGTGCTCTGGGATGACCCGGCTTGAGCAGGATGTTGGACCAGACAACCCACTCTGGTCCCTTCTAACCTGACCCACTCTGTGATTCTGTAAATCTGAGAACTTTTTCCAGTATTTTACTCATTGCACTGTGAACATTGTTTTCTTGCACATAGCTGGAAAGCAACTGTAGTGCAGCTTCTTATTTTTGTGTCATCCTCTTGGTGCATTTCCCTGAGAAAAGCTTTGTGCTGGCTTCTGTGGAACCCACTCCAGAAAACTGAATGCAAGATCATGGAGCAAATCATCCTACATGCCATGCTAAGGCACGTGGAAAATAAAGAAGTGATTGGTGACAGCCAGCATGGCCTCTCTAGGACCAAATCTTGCCTGAGAAATTTGGTGGCCTTCTACAACAGGATTTCAGTGCTGGTGGATGAGGGAGGAGCAGCAGGTGTTGTCTGCCTGGACTTGTGCATAGCATTTGTCACTGTCCTGAATGACATCCGTGTCTCTAAGCTGGAGAGACATGGATTAGACAGATGGACAACTCAGTGGGTAAGGAATTGGTTGGATGATTGCACCCTCAGAGTTGTGGTCAACAGCTTGATTGTTGAGACCAGTGGCAAGTGGTGTTCCTCGGCTCTTGGAATTGGAACTGGCACTGTTTAACCTCTTTGGTGACATGGAGAGTGGGACCAAGCAGCAGGTCAAGGAGGGCATTCTGCCCCTCTGCTCTGCTCTCATGAGACCCAGCCTGGAGTGCTGTGTCTGGCTCTGGAATCCCCTAACGTAGGAAGAACATGGCTGTAGGAATGGGTCCAGAGTGGTTAATGAAGATGCTCAGCAGGTTGGAGCATCCTAAGAAGGCTGAAAGAATTGGAATTGTTCAGCCTGGACAAGAGAAGGCTCCAAGGAGACCTTATAGCATCTTCCAGTACTGGAAGAGAGAGGGAGCTGGAGAGGGATTTTTACAAGGACATGTAGTGAAAGAACAAGAGGGAATGACTTTAAACAGACAGAGGGTAGGTTTCAATTCAGAGAGACATCAGTGAACCTTGTGAAGGCAGGACAAAAGTCTTTACATTTTTCTCCACTTCCCATTGAAAAGGTATTGCTGTAAAGCAAGGATTTATTTTAGGAATGTCATTGTGGAAAGTTACACTAAAATCACAAAACATTTACAATGGAAGTAGGTTTTCTCAGCAAGATACTGCAGGAGTGATGGACTTGTGGCTCCGGTTTTGATACTGTGAACACATGAAGCAGAACATAAGGGAGATGAAGAATTAGTGCCATCACTGAGTTCTCCCATTGTACAGTGCTTGCAACTCCCTCACCAGTGCAGCAGGTCATGAAAAATCTGACTTGGTTTTGGTCCTTTTGTGTTTCTGTGCTTTTTCAGGTCATTCTAGCTGTCAAAGACAGGCTGGGTTTTTTTAAATACATCTGGAAGTCTGAGCACATTGCTGGAGAAACCAAAGCATAAAGAATTAAGGAGACCTTCAGTAAAATGGTAGTAATTAGTAACTTCTAGCCCTTGCAATTATCTCACACAAGATAGTGTGCAAGTGCCAGGCATTGTTGATACAAGTACCATTTTTTTAATAGAATGACATTTGATTTTTAAAATGCATTTAAATGCCAACCATCTTCATGCTGTGTGTGAGTCATGGTTTCAAGTGTGTAATTGTTTAGTCAATCTTCTGTTGCATTATTATTTTATCACGCTATGAGTTTGGGCTAAATAGTTCACATTGTATCACCATCTAACTAGAAACTTCTTTATACATTCAGAGAATGGGCATTTATAAGCAAACATAATGAAGGCTCCACTGAGATAAATTTGATTGCATGTGCTTCAGAGTCGTTCTTCCCTCAGCATTATATAAACAGTATTAGCAGATCCTTTAGAAAATTGATTTGCTGATCATCCAAGTGACAGGCCTGTTTGGAGCTATACTGAAATGTATCCTTAATCATGCTCCTGTAATTAAACTAAGCAGTTTCATGAGAACATGACTGAGCAGATGAGGATGCTTTTTGGGTTGCTGTTCTTTTAATCTCAATTTTGGTCACTTTTACACACTGCCATGTCCCTTCCCCTCGCCTTTTTTCTGCGATCACAGCTGCAGTGCTGCTGAACTGCTCCCCTTTGCCTTAGCCCTGCACACACAGCTGTGTGGCTGAAGGCCATTTCACATACATGTGTGTGTGTGTCTTGGAGTTATTTCCTCTAAGTTCTGCCTGGCCTCTTTTTGGGAAAGAAGGAAAACTTGGAAAGATCTTTAATCTGGTCATCCCTGCCTGCTGCTGCCTGCATTAGAAGAGCCCCTGTTCTGTTGTCCTGCTTCTTGCTGGTCCAGCTGGATTCCTACTGTGCCACTGGAAGGCAGGAAGCACAGACCCAGCAGAATTTCTGCCTGCCACAGGCTTCTTTCTGAGACAGCATTAGTAGAACCCCACTGCTGAGTGGGTAATGGGGAATAAAAATGACATGGGAAGGGGAAAAAATGGGACTGTGGGAGGGAGGACTTCAGGGAGAAAGATGTGAAGAGGAAATGAGAGGAAGAAAATCCCTGTATGAACAAGGGACTAACAAGAAGGAAGATTGCTGTGTTCTCATTCTCATTTAGGAGGCACTTATTTGAGCAGAAGAGGCTGCCTGAATCCAGAAGGTACGGTTAATTCAGGTGGTGGATGTTTTTGGATAGCCCACGTGTGGGTATGGTGTAATGTGTGACATGATCGAATAGATTTTTTAGTGACAACCCAGATTCCTTTATGTGTCTCCTGGATTTTGGTGAATGTGCATAAATTGCTGCTGGTAGGAATGGAGAACACAGGAGAGGGGAGGAAAAAGTAGCAGCAGCAATGAGAAACCTGAGAGGAAAACTAAGGGGAGGGGAAAGGAAGGTAATGCTTTTCCCAAGCGTGTATATAACAGAACTTGGAAATATCAAAATAATAACTTGTAGCAATATGTAGGACTCTTTAAAAGCTCAAGAAAAGAACAAATCATGTTGTAGTGGTAAGATTGGATACTTGCTTAGAGACAGCCAGCTGGCCAGGCTCTCATCCATGACTTTTATCTACTGATACTGAAAAAATCTTCTCTTTTGATCTCATTCTCTTACCATCTTCTTTGGGGCAAACATTTTTTTCTAGTTGTACCTATTTTGGTACATTTTCCCATCTGTTTACTACCCTCTCCCTGAATTTATTCTGCAGAAACAGCCTGTTTATTCCTAGCTTTGGATTATCAGCTTTGTGCTGTTAAGTAATAGAAAAAGTGCTTCAGTTCATTTTGAGAATAATATATGAAGATGGAGCTTTGTGGCTGTAATGCATCTGTGTGTTTCTCCTTGCATATCCCCCATACTGAAATTCTGATGAGAGTAAAAAGACAAGCAGAAAAGACAAGCATTGCATGGGAGCACACTGATTTTAAGGTGGGATAAATTAGAAATTATTTGTAATTTTGAGGAAAATTAAGGGCAGAAGAATAANCATGGGAGCACACTGATTTTAAGGTGGGATAAATTAGAAATTATTTGTAATTTTGAGGAAAATTAAGGGCAGAAGAATAAACCCTCTCACACCTATAGGTAGGCAGTTATATGCTTCCAGATAGAATAAACCAACTATTGGTCCACTGGAACCAGACCACGCCTTTCCTCCTACATTCTGCACCTGGCCAGCCTCTTGTACAGGTCTTTCACCAACTAATGTCTAGCCTGTTTGGTGGGGAAAAAACTGGACAGTGAAAAAATTGGCCTATGCAAGTAGCAGATGTGCAAATCTGTAGCGACTCATCTGTGATACAGAGGCAGTGAGAAAGACGTCGGAGTTGTTTCATTTCTTACTGTGCTTTCTTGGTTGATATGGAATTTAGTATAAAGAGAATCAAGGGCAAAGCAGTGCTATCTCTTGTGCTGAAAGCAGAGCTCCCCAGCCTCTCCTGGGCATGGATGGAAAATAATACTGCTTTCATCTCCCCCTGCTTGGTTGGGGGATCTGTGAACCAGTGCACCTGCACTAGATATTCCCTGAATCAGAGCCACAGATCAGAGTTTGACACCTCAGCTGTAAAGCTTGGATCCAAACTCTCATCATTTCCTCTTGGCCCATTGAAGAAACCAAGACTAGGGGCAAAGTCTTGGCCTAACTTTACACATATGCTTGTTCAGTTTTATCTGCAGATGTGGTCTTTGTTTACATCCTTTCCAGGACAGAAGAAAAAACTGGTGCAAGAATATGTATGACCTTTGTTATCATCTTTGTTTTGATCAAGGGACTGGAGCATCTCTCTTACAAGGAAAGGCTGAGGGAGCTGGGCCTGTTCAGCCTCGAGGAGAGATGACTGAGAGGGAATCTCACCAGTGTCTGAAGGGAGGGTGTCAAAGGTTGGACCAGGCTCTTCCCAGTGGTGCCAAGCAATAGGACAAGAGGGAAGGGCAGAAACTCAGGCACAGGAAGTTCCACCTGAATGTGAGGAAGAACTTTTTCACTGTGCAATGACTGAGCACTGGAACAGGTTGCCCAGAAAGGCAGTGGAGTTTCTCTCACTGAAGATACTCCAGAACCACCTGGACTCACTCCTGTGCCGTGTGCTCTGGGATGACCCTGCCTGAGGAGGGGGGTTGGACCCTCTGTGGTCCCTTCCAGCCCGACCCATTCTGTGGTTCTGTGATGCCCTTTCTTAGTTTGCTGAGTGTATGGCTGTGACTGGGAATCCTCATTGTAGCCAACTGTTTGCTTTACAAGTCCTGACCATCAAACCAAGTTAATACCTAACTAAGAAGTGACAGCATTCCCAGTAATGACCTGTCAATTTGATGTCTCTGGTGCTCTGTGAATAATTGATCTTGGGGGTTTGGTGCTGAACTGAAGAGATCAGAAGCAGTTAGATACCGAAATGTTTAAAAGGTTTTGATCTTGTTATCTAAATTGAAAAACCTGTTTGTTTTATAGAGAATCCACATGAAATACCCCATTGCATGTAGGAGGAGACCATATGCAGGAAGAGAATATTGGCGGTGTGCTTGTGTCAAAAGTACAAGGAGTGTGGGAGATTTATATCTGTTCCCCGTTGCTGCAGAGACTCCACCTGTATTTCCCTCAGCCTACAATGATGTCTAGATTTTGTGCCTTTGGGGCTGGTGGCAAAGACTGTCAAATCCTCTGCAAGATTTTATTGGAAAAAGGAGAAGAGCACACATGCAAGTGCTTGGGGATGCCAACCACACCTGCTGCCTTTGGTTCACACCCTGACATTAACTTCACCACTGACCCATAGAGGCTTCAGTCAACTGAGCTAGAAGAATTGTTTCTGCTACACTGAATGTAATTAAACTGAAGTATTGCATCTCCATGTATAAAAAAGCTTCCATTCTGTTCAGAACAATGTGGTATATTTGCCAGTTTAGGTGCTAATTGAAAATGTGGGTTGTTTTTTTTTTCTTCGTCTTGGTAGCAAGTGTTTGTGTCCCACTGAGGCATGAGTTGTGGGGTGTGTTTGATTCACAGCACACTGCTGGTTTCTCAACTGTTTCCCTGTACTGAATGCAGTAAAGTAAGGTTTAAAAAAAAAAAAAAGAAGAAAAATCGTGACAACAAAATGATGAAATCCTTTGGGGAGGGAAGGAAGGATGGCAGTCTGGACTTACCTTAAAAATTCCTCCTCCGCTTGCGGTCTGTTTGGAAATGTGTTTTAGCTGCAGGGAGCAAAACTATTAACCTATTTAGAAACAGGCTCTGTACAGCTATATTAGCATCATCCCTCCTGCACAGCTTGCTGCTTGTCTTCCTTCTCTTGACAAAATGCACTTTATATGTGCACAGCTGATTTTTGTCTGGCTGGATTTCAGCTGGTGTAGACTGGAAGACAGTGAGTGGGTATAAAGTTGTGATAAAAGCACAGGTCATCTCTGTCTGTGGTGAATCAGTGGGACATTTGTCTCTCTGCTGCAGGAGGGCGTTGACATCTCAGTTTCAGGATGATTGGGGAAGATATTTCAGTATCTGTGGTGAGTGAGTGAAGTCGGTGACCAGAATCCTGTCGTTAGCCAGGAAAAACTGTTTCACCTTGCAGTTGGATGAAATTACTTTTAAAAGCCCATTTTATAGCAGTTGTAGAAATCTGTCAATAGATGCTTGTCAAATCATCCTTCTGGAAACATTGTGTGCACAACAGTATTTTGCAGTTGCTGAGAGCTTTTTAGTAGTTTTGTCAAAATCAGTAACATGAGTTCTTTACATTCAGGAATCAGGTTGCTTTTTCAAATTGTGATCTGCAATGTTGCAATCAAACAGTACCATGGACATAGTAACTTTCCAGTCAAGGCCCTCAAAGCCCTATACAGTGTGGTTGTATTCCTGAAGATAAATTTCTGTGTTTTCCACAATGTGGATGGAATTTTTCATGCTTGTACTAATAGGCGTGAACTGTTTCAGGTGACTGCCAAACAGTTAGTCTGAATTCTTAGTGGTTTCTCCTGCACCTCCCTGCAGGCTTGGAAATCTGATTTCGTGTAGCTGATGCAGTAATATTGCTTTTGTCCATCTGTATAGGGTTGGGGTGTTTTTCAATTTTGTTTAGTTTTCACTTGTGTAGTTCTTATATATGCAGGGGAATTCAAAGGTGTAACTGTAGCAGTGCAGGCTGGCATGTTTGTGCTCACATCCTCTCAGCAAATGAGCCTTCCTCTATGGATTTTCACCAGTATTTAATTAGAGTAGTACAATTATACCTCCATATTTCCATAGGAAGGCAGGAAATAATTTTGAATCATGTTTACAGAATGGAGATTATGCTTTTTAAAATTTGCATTTTGGATTTCCTATTGCAGAAGTCTTAGGATCTGGCTTAAATACTTGAGAAATTACAGTAAGATTTTCAAGACTTAAATTAGCTTAAGCTTTCAGTTAGAACCTAAAAAGTTTAAACCATGTTGTCCTAAATGTAGCATCTTTTTACAGACAAAAGAATGTCAGTAAAGAGATGTAAACTGCATGCTCAGGTGTGTGCTTGTGCAGCCCTGGATGGAGCCACAATTTGGATTTCTGTGTGGAGGGTTGTTTGATGGTGGCAGCATGTGAAATTCAAGCTAAGTAGAGCAAGAAAATGCCATACAATTGTTAGTGTGAAATCTGACAAATAGAACAATTTTCTGCCCTTGAGTGACTTAAAACCATTTGCAACCTTGATCCAAAAAGGCTCTGCTTAAAGTAGTGTTCTGCTCTAGAGATGAACAACAGCACAATAATCAGACAGAAGTGCATGGTTTCACTTCTCATGTTATTAGTGTACTGACAGTATTCTTTGTTTCCCCTAAATTTTATGTGGTGTAACAATCCAGAGGCTTTGGTTCTTCTGCCACTTAATCTGTAAATAATTTAATTTCTTTGAGTTTCATTTTTTCCCTTGTATAAAAATTGGAAATTATATTTTCCTTTGGTAAGACCTTCATTGCCTCGAAGGCAGATTTATAACTGCTAAGCGTTATTAGTTATTATTGTTTACTTTTATTAATATGTGGTGAATTAATAACTGTAATACTCAGAAAGTTAAATAATTTGGGGAGAGAAAAGAGAAGAAAGGAGTACTTTTCATCTTGCTTTTTAATGTGCCCTTTATTTGGCTCTATTTTTAAGGTTCTCATCAACACCAGCATTTCAGATCCACTGGCCTGGGAAGCTACTGTGTTACATGGGGAAGAATGATGAAAACCAAGACTTGAGACTTCTTTCTTTTTTTAATAGGAGATGCTTGACAAATGGATATAGACAGGAAATGCAACAAGACAAAAGGCTTAACATTCACTGGAATTTGAGGCAGGTTGCCCCTCTGTTAATACAATTTTGAATTATCTTTTGTACTTGGTAGCACTAAGCAGGTCTGTTCAGCCAGAAAACAGAGAGGGAAGAAGAACACCTCATAGCTGAATTTCTTGTTCAGGTTCATTTCATATCATGGTAAGAATTGGGTATCAAAAACCCCTGTTCTCTCCATCTGTCACTTCTTGTTGTCCCTGTCCTCTTAGCTCTTTATGGGCTCCTCACTGCCTGATGTCAAGGCAGTGACTGACCTTCCTTTCCAGGTCCTTTTTCATTCCTGCCCCACCGACTCTCTCACATTTTTTGTGTTGCTGCCTCTGCCCAACACAATCCAACAGAGTACCTCGGCCAGCTTGCATCACAGTGGATCTGCTCCTGGTTCAAACATGATTTCCCCAACACAGTTCCTATGTCTGTGCATCAGTTGCTGGGCAGGCATGCAGTTTAGGGGCACAGCCTGCTCCTAATGCTGCCTGCCTTCTTCCATGTGCTGACTTGCAGTCCGCCTGTGAACTGCGGGCCTGGGTGCTGTGAAAGCTGCCTGGGAGAGAGGAGGGGGAGACAAATTGTCTAAATGAACCCTTAAAGACAGTTCCTTCAATATGGGGTGGTGGTGCATTGACAGGGTGGTGGCAAGGAAGCATATGTTAGGTGTTAGTGTTCTGTTCTGTGGTTGGTGTGGTTGTCAACAAGTTCTGTGTTATCTTAACTTTCCTGAGATGCCAGTAGGCAATAATATCCAACTTCTTTGCTGTCAGTGGATTCACACCTACACCAACTTCACTGCCACCCTAAACCACCACATTCTCAATTAAAATATGTTTCTGTAAGAGCTCAGTGATTAAAAAAAAAGTATCTTTCCTAAAAATGAGATGTCATAGCTAATTTCTAGCATCAAGTGAAATTTTCATTTTGATGGGTACATAAGCATAGAAAGAAAGCAAAATTCATGTTCAATCTTATGTGAATACTTCATTATTCAAAGCTGTTATGGTCTCTCTGATAAGCGAAGAGCGTGCAGGTAATGAAAACAAATTTTATAAATATAATTGCAATTGAAATGTGTGTTGTCATCACGATCTCATTGTGTGTATAAATTGGGGCAAACTCCTTGCTGACTTACACTGGGAGTTTTGAGATTTGCAGATGATGTGAATCACCAGAAACTGCAAGCAGTATTTTTATAGAACTTTAATTTTATTAGGTGGAAAACATACACAAGTACGCTTCTCTCCCCAGGAAAAAGCATGGCTAGGGCAGTGGCAGAACAATCTTCCTGCAGTGATTTGCAATGTGGATTCACAGGGAAAATTCCCCAACACAGAGGGTAGTGCAGTATCCATTGTCCATTCAATCCCTAGCCTGTTTCTGCAGTAATTATAAAAATTATTGCTAAATGTGATGCGCTTTTTCTTTTCCTCATAAGGCTTTGCAAGTCAACAAATAACTTGGTGTTTTGAGGGTTTTTTTCCTTCAAGTTTCTAAATAAATGTCATATGGCCCTTATTGTCTGTCTGTGAAGCTGTGTACAACATTAATACATAATATTTACAAACAGAAATAAAGTTTTCCTTTTTGTAAGACCCGTCCCTGGCACGTGTTTCCAAATTCAGTTCAGCTTTGTGACTAGGGGCTGGTCATTTTTCTTTGGAACAAGTGTGTGGCCTTTGGAGAGATTTGGAGGGATTTGTAGTCTTGATTGCCACCCTTGACCAAATTAGATCAGAAAACTAAAAGATAATGAATACTTTATAAAATACATTCATTTTCAAAGGCGAAACGATGCCATTTCTTTCGGAGTGCCCTGCCTGGGATCTATTACCTTGTTTGTCTCGAGGTGAGATGAGCTGCTCTGCTCGAGATGCTGGTAGGTGTGGCAATTTCTGAGGTGAAACACACCTTGAGCGTGTCCAGATGCTGTCCCAGAGCCCTGGGCAGCTCTGCTCAGGGGATGTGTGGGAATCAAGCAGCTCAGCTGCATCCAGCTGAAATGGGAACAGGAGGGGGGTTGTTCTCTGGCTCTGCTCAGAGCACTGCAGCTCCCCTGAGAGCTTTGTGAAATACTTAATGGAGACAAGGACTTGGTTGTTTGGGATTTGGTTGTTTGGGGAAAATGGCAGCTCCAGCCACTCAACACCCCAGAGCATGAAACTGCTACAGAAGGAGAGTTAAAACTGAAAGAGGAAGATGTTTCCTAATTAATTATGTAAACTCAGCTGTATTTTCAGGAATAGAATAGAATAGAATAGAATAGAATAGAATAGAATAGAATAGAATAGAATAGAATAGAATAGAATAGAATTTGTTGCACAGTTACCCAGTGTGTTGTGAGCAGCTGCTAATCTTAAGAAGCTACAGTTTTACTCAGCTGTGGCTTTAGATTTAGGACAAACAACATTTTAAGATTTAAAAAGGATAAAACCCCCCTTCAACCTACCCCACTCCCAACAACAAAACAGAAAAAAAAACACGTCTCCAAAATGCTTTGGGAGTTTCTTTATATTCCTGTAATTCTGAGCCTGCCTATGCTTTAAATTTTTTCACTGTAACTGAGAAATAGGAAGTAGGAACGTGCTTTTTCATAAATTAAAGTAGATATTTTCATGTCATCACTAGACTTCTGTTTCCGGAGATATAACAAAATATAAACTATTATGGCACTTTTTTTGAAATGAGTTGAGGAGGATTTATTTTTGTCAGCCTCCTTCCAGAGACACACCGAAACTTTAATTGAAGAAACTTTCCTCCAGTCATGTGTTCTTGATACCAGACCTCAGTCTCTTTCAGGTGTAGCAGGAATCTCTCTTAACACTGTTGTAACTTGCAGGCATCAAAAGGTTTGTCTGTGAGACTCTTGCATTGACCCTTACTGGTTCTGTGAAAACCATGTGCTTAATACCTGTCACATTTGTTTCAGTGCACTCACACATATAATGCAAGCATAACATAGACTATGTGCCAGCAAATGAAGAGTAGGGGTTTGGCTACAGAGCTGGGAATGGTGGTGAAATAAAAAAAAAAAAAACAGGAGGAAAAAAAGAGAAAAATATAAGTAAATATAAATGTGCAGTATATTTGGGGCTAACCTCTTTCCCATCCTTCCCCCTTCCTGTCAGTGCTGATGCTGATATCCAGTTTCAGAGAGATACTCAATTCTGTCTGTTGTAACCCTCATAGCATTTGGTCCAACCCCTCACAGCTTTTGTTAGTGGCTCTTTTAGCGTTGCAGATCTAATTCCTGACTTGGAGAGATACTGCATCCATAGAGAGAAATGCTTCACTTGTAATCACATTTTATAGTTCCCTTTGTGGTTTATTCTGCCACTTTGACTTGTCATAGTTGAATAAATTGAATTCTGTGGAGCACTCTTGTAAAATGCCCCACTTTTGATTTTTAAATGTGCTCTGGTGTGATGAATGCAGCATTAGAGTGGGATGCGGAGCAGTGCTGAACTTTGTGGATTGTAGCTCTGGGTTTTATTTTCAAGCCTCTCACCCGATTATTATGATTCAAGAACAGGCCATTTTCAGGTTTTCTGCTCCTGCCTTCCATCTATGCTAAATGAATGTGTTTTGGCTATGCAGCATGTCTGTGCTGCCACCCAGTTGGTTCTTTTTTGAACAGCCAGGCAGCAGGCATGCTGTTACCCATCATGGAATGGCTGTTGCACTCATCTACTAATTGCCAGACTGCTACTTTGTGCTTCCATCATCTTTTATTACAACAGAGACTTTGGGTTGTAAAGTGTCTTTAAAAGGAATAATTGTTTTAGCATCTATTTATGTGATGCCTGTCAGTGAGCTTTCCTTCCTTGGATGAAACAACACAAAAGCAGCAGAAAACGTATAACTAGGATGGAAACACAAAGCTAAGAATGTGCTTTGAGATCTTTGAATGAAGTGTGCTGGGGGTTATGACAGCTGTTTTCTTTCCAAGAAAACAGTCTTCCAGGAAAACACTAGATCTAACACAAGGTCTTCCAAGAAAATGCTATCAAACAGTATTATTTTTATAGGCGATTCATCTGCTGTACCTTAAAAGCACCAGAAATTACCAGGTGTCTCATTCCATCTGTTGATGGAGGAAACCAAAGGACCTGAGCAATAGACATCTCTCCATCAATGAGGTCTGAAGTAAAGTTCTAAAACCTGCCAGAATTCAGGAAGGGCATGTTTGCTCTAGGGTGCTTTACCTTTTGAGGAGTGTGCTTGTTAGTGAATAGCAGATAAATGGTAAAGGTGATACTAATTCAGAATTAATACCTGAGGTGGATTTGACAACTAATAAAAATGGACTGTTTATGTACTAGGCCTGGAACATCATATCAGATCCATCTCTGTGTTTTAGGCAGCTAATGACTTTTTCCTTCAAATTTGGAGATGTATCATTTGTGAAACCGTTTTATGTCAAATGGAAATCTGAGAAAAGAATTCTTGCCGATATGAGGGAAGAAATATGGAAAGTAGCAACACTGAAAAGGCTATAAATGTGATTTTGCAGAGTGACAGATTAATGAGTTCTAGGTGTCACACGTAGGAGTAACCCATGTTTTGTTTTAACTGCTTAGTTCTAAAGGGAGTGTGTTGGGGAAGCTATTTTTCCATATTTTCCCTGGAAAGAGAGGAAGGCGGGCAATGCGTCTAATTAGTCCCTTAAGGAAAACAATAGTTTGAAGGAGCATCCATTACAGGATTTGAACCCCCCTGTTTTTCAGATAATTGCCTTCGATGAGCTCCGGACAGACTTCAAGAGCCCCATCGACCAGTGCAACCCGGCCCACGCAGTGAGTACGGCCGGGCCTGCGGGGCCTCGGCCGCTCCCGCGCCGCGGAGCGCGGAGCCGCCAGCCACGGGTGGCTGTGGACAGGGACAGGGAGCCTCGTGGGAAGTCAGCTGTGCTCTGGGAAATTGATTTATTGGGCCAGGCCTAGGCAGCCAGATGGTGATTTTTATGCTAATGGCTTTCCTCTTTGCTGAAGGAGGCAGGAAAGTAATTTGGAAATTCAGAAACTGAGGGGCGTCATGTGATGCTAATGCTTTCTTTTTTACCTTTTCATTCTGTGGCACAAGCTTTCCTTTCTGAAATACTTTGCTTTCTCTGTATTTATGGCTCCCCATCGTCTCACTGGGAATGACAATGATTATGAGAGGTGCTGAATTTGATCTCTACAGAGTATCAAGTTTTTGAATTGCCTACAATTGATAACCAGATTCAGTATCTAGTACTTTGCCATTTAACCTTGTTTCAAAACTCAGCTGAGGACTTGCACTACTTACACCACTGATGATTTTAAGCATAAACTTTATAATCTTAGAATAAAAATAATAATGTTTTTACTAACACATTAGCAAAAACTGAGAGAAGAAAGAAATTACATGAAGAAATCCTATAGAGGACATCAGTATATATAATCTACTTTTGAATTTATTGGAAGTAATCTGATTTTCAGTCTACACTATCTGTTTTTACCTCCCATCTTGAGAACTGCATTCTGGATTTAGATGTACCAAATTCCAGTAAATTGTTTGCTCCCTGAAACTTGAGATGCTCTATGGAGATAATCTCATTTTTAAATGGCAATGGAATTGGTCTCCATGATAAAAAAAAAATTAACAAGTCCCTTTTCCAGTCATATTAGTTGAGGAATTAAAAACTGTATCATAAAGTAAAGCACAGCAGAGTATTCTGTGGTTGTTTCACATACCTGATTTCCATGAAACCTTCTGTGATAATTCAAGCAATAGTCCCAGACTGCTTTCTTCTGCACAGTATACAGGTCAATGCCTTTTATTCTGTCATAAAGGGGAGATTTTTAGCAGGAATTTCTTATATCTTTGGTCAATTGTATTTTCCTTTTTCCCTGTGCACAGTTGCTTGTGCCCATATTCCATTTATTTGGTGGGGTAGTTTTCTATATTGCACTATAAGAGTGTCTGAAGTTTACCCACGTGTCTTCCACAATGTTTTCATGACAGAGGGTAGAGCCTTTTTGACCAGAGGAGGCTGAATTAAAGAGAAATCAGAGGTAAAACCAATGCAGTACTGAGAATTTAATTCAAATTTCCGTGTTTGCCCTCTGTTACCATCAGTTCAGAGACAGACTTCCTCCTTCTCCAAGGCCAGCTGCAGTTGGCATCTGTCTTTCCCTCTCCACTTCTAAAGGCAAGGGAGCTTTCTGCAGCATCACAGGCACATCCACACACATCCATTCTCATGTTTGCAACTCTGAGTCTAAAATTTCTCACTCTCTTTCAGCTCAGAGACTCCAGAAAGTGATACACTATTTTTCTGGTGCCTATCAGGCTGCCACTGCCTCATTGTCTTTCCAAAATGATACTTTTATTTTAAAAAATTACTTTGGGAAAAGGAAAGCAAAAAAGACATTTATTTGGAGGCTAGAATTAAATTTGCCACAAGTTTGAGTTTTAAAACATTTGAAAAGCAAAAAGCTTAAGGAGAGTTGGCGTCTCACATTGGTGTAGTACATTACCTGTTTTAAAAAGTTCATTGTTTGGAATGTTTTTGCCATATTAGATGAAAATATCAGATAGTCTTCTGAGGACCACTCTGCCTTCTGCAGTGTAACTAACAGTAGAATCTTTCACAATAACTCCAGTCATGGGATTATGCAGTGAAATTTGGTTTTGCTGGTGAGCTTCTCATTATGAGCCATTGAAAAGAAAGCCTGTCTTTGATTTGTCTTTTCTCTGAGTTGAGTTTAGAACATTTTTGAGTTACAATGCTTAATTACAGTGATTCTCAGTATTTATGAATGCATCTGTTGTTTGAAGTGGCATTTCTAGGACATTTCAGATATTTTTCAGTAATGTGTTAAATTCTAGTATCACGTGTTCAGGCACCATTTTAGTGATAGAGGAAGAGCTGCCATACAAACTTCATTGTTATTTTTCCCACTCAGATTTATCTTGAAGCCAGAGGTTGGGTACCTGAAAATGCAAGACCAAGCCTCTGTGTTATAAATTGGCACAACTGGATAGAGCCACAAATGCTGACTTTAAAAAGAGTTGCAGCTTCTGGCTGAAGGCTAACACAGACTTGAATCCCCAGCTGATATTGCTACAGCCAGTAACAAATAAAAAATAACTTATTGGGACTTAGAAATGGGAGAATCATTGGATTTGGAAGCAGTAAGTAAGAAGTGAATGCTGTCAATTCTGATTAATAACATCTACTGCTTCACTGCAGCCATTAATTAACACATTGACCCTTTGTAATTGCAATACATTGTCTTAATTTATAACACCAGCTAATCTCCTGCCTTTCCCCCACTTTCTCTTGACAGAGGGAGCGGCTGAGGAATATTGAACGGATTTGCTTCCTCCTGCGAAAGGTGAGCATGAACCAGCCAAGGATTTGTGAAGTTTATGAGAATTAAAGCCTTCCAGTGGCAATGTGCATTTATTTTCTCTTTGATCCTCACATTCTATTGATGGAAAGCTGGATTCTACTGAGGAGTCCAAGTCATGATGACCTTGTAAGGACAGAGTTAGACAAATTATAAAAGGTTCACATAATAGGGGGTGTCTGGATAAAAACTGACCTTCAGAACATCAGCCCATTTATTTTGGAACAAGCTTTTCCAAGGTGGTGAGTCCTTTTGCTGTTGCAGCTGGAGGTTCTTTTATAGCCCTATAAAACTGCTGTTATTGTTGTAGTACAAGCTTTTAAAATACCCTTTTTTGGACAGTGGCTTGCTATTTGACATGCTGAACATTTTTATTAGTTACATACCTGATGTTCAAGGTTTCTGGGTGATGGAGTAGAAAAGTCAATACAGTATGTATTTTAGCTTGACACAGGTGAGATGCTGAGTGCCTCAGCTTATGAGGGATTCAGAGGAGCTGGCAGATTGTGGGTTACTTATCTGTGGCTTCAAATAGGATTTTCACAAACAATCTTCATTTTCCTGACTCTGTTCCATTGAAGTAAAAATAATCACAGTTCCAAACTATTTCATTCAGTGTTCAAGTTTCTATACATTGTGTTCTGCAGAGTGGTAATGAAGCCACCTAAATCCTGCATTTTTCCTTAAAAAGGTCATCACTGAAGTGTGGACTGCTGAATGCACCCTAATCAAGCTAAGACCTAAATTCAGAGAGGGTTTTAAGAAGCTGGTGGCCTCATCCTTAGAGGTTTTGGGAAAGCCATTGCTGGGCATCATCACTTTGGGCTGATGCAGAGGTGTAACTGCGACTCCATGCAGAACGTGTGCACTGTCATCCTGTGCTCAGTCAGGGTGTTTGGCACCACTGTGAGCATGTGGCTGCCAGGAGCCACACTTAAGTACTTCCTGAGCCTGTTTATGACACTTGGGAGATGAAAATAAGAGAAAATACTTATCACCAATAGCTTTCCACTTTATCAAATAGGCAGCCAGCCAGCCTCAAGCTGTGCCCCAGTTTCTTGGACATAAAGCAACTGTTGAGTGGTAATGGTTTAATATATGTGAGCCCCATGGGAATGCCTTGCCTGCATCAATGTTTAATTTTTATTGAGCCTCAGCCTCGTTGTGAACAGCAAAATGGAGCATTTTGGTTAATTGCAGATGCTGTATTCATAAGGGATTGGCTTGCTTCTGGTTCACTTAAATGGTTTGTTAATTCAGTCTCTTCTTCAAAGTTCTTTGGGGACACATTTGTTTTAATTGAGAGATTATATGCAAGAAGAGGAGGGTGCAATAGCTACAGAGATTTGTAGCCTTCAAATCTGACAACCACTAAAAATAGCTGTGTTTTATGAATTGAGGAAAAACAGTAAAGAATTGAGTGCCACATATTGATACAGGGAAAATAGCAGTTAGGATTCTTCCAGCAAGTACTATATATATCCTTCAATATTGTGTGGCTTTAGGGTCTGTTTCTATTTCTGTGAAACAACAGCATACCTGTGTTGAAGCCAGGAAGTTCTTTTAAAAGGCTTTGAAAACAGTGGTAGCTTGCTATTTATGGCATTAGAACTTAATGCTTAAGAGCTGATGTAAATTTGTTTTTTTAAAGAGGTTATAAGTGGGCTATAAAAGTATGTTCAGTTTCATTATACTCTGGTTTTAGAAGGGATTCTTGGGAATTGTTACGTGGGCACAGAATATGCCATATAAGTCTGACCTCAGTGAGCAAAGACTATTTTAAGGATGTATTTTTGGGTTTATCTCCAGAATACTTGGAGGAGTTTATTGTCAAACAGTGACCAGGTATATGATATTTTACCAGATATTATATGACTTATCTAACTCACTTACATTTTCCAAAATAGAATGGAGGATGTAACTGTTCTGCAGCCAGGCATTTCCTGATGTTTGGTTTGGGGAAAACGTTTCTATATCATTAAAACAAGCAGGGTTTGTGTGAAGCAGATATATATATATATATGTATATGATGCTGGCATGTACACATGCAGGAACATATGGATTCTTGTTTCCATGGTGCTGTAGGATTAGATAAGCCCCAATTTTCTGGTTACTGGAGAATGATTGATTATGCATAAAGAAGCTATGGACATTTTATAGCCTCAGTCAGATCTCTCCTACCCTGAAGTAAATGAGAGGAAGGCTTGTTTTCTGAACCCATCACCGTGAGGGTTCTCTCAGGCTGCAGGTGTCACGTTTTGGTCAGTGGTGTGGGGCTTTACAGGACAGATTGGTGTTCATGTGCTGTCCAATGTCCCGTCACGTGCCTGCAGGTGTCAGGTGGTTCACACAGCACACGCCAGCCTGAGCAAAAGCTGTGGAGGCTTTTGTACTTTTTGTACTTTGTTTCCCTGAGGATGTGATTCCATGGCTCACTGCAGGGCTGTCCAGAGGACACAAACTAGTGGTGGGTGGGAGCAGAGCAGCACAGGGCAGCTCAGGCTTCTTGGGCTCATCAGCCCAGCTGAGGGCTGTGATAGACAAGATGTGCCTGTGAGGTCTACCATGATTCTTACAGTCAAATATTTGGGTGGAGTCTTAACATATACTCAGTTACTGATGACAGCAATATTATTTAATTGTAATTGCAGTTGCATTTCAAGAAATCTATCTAACCAATTGATTCCTTATTTTTTAATTCCTAATTGATACTTACATTAGCACTAAGGACAATTAGGAATTTCCTTGATTAAAATACAGTCAAATTCATTAAACAAGCACTGTAATATTATTACTTTACCTTGGAGGAAATTTAAATGAAATTTTGATTAGGTTATGCATCATAATTTTTGAATTAATTCAATAAATCCTTACTAAGGAGGAGAGTTGATGGAACTTCTTGCTCAGTGAACACATTGAGATTTCAGTTTCCTCATGTCAGACACTGCTCAATAATAGAAGTAACCTTTCTCCAATTATCAGCAAATATTTGTTTTTAAAGCCCATTAAGCTAAAGTGAGTGTTTTATGGACACTGGGACTTAACTGGGAGGGAGTTGAGGTAGATAAAAACCAGACTTTTACTCATTTTTCTAAGGCAGTGCAGCTTTTTAGTTAAGTTATGCCTAAAATTCCTAAAACTGCAAGTGTAAGAAAATACTGTACCAGAGCTCCGTTCTTTTTCTTGATTTTATTTGGGGTTTTTGGCTTTTTCTTTTTTTTCCTTTTTCTTTTAGCTCCTGAAGAGTTGATTGGAACAGAGTAAATTCAGCAAGAATTCTAACCACAGGCAAGGTGACATTAATCTCAAAGATGTTCCAGATGAACTTGAACTGTCTTGAAAAATGCAAACAGATACACAGACAAAACCCCCTGCAGGGACTGTATTTGAATAACCAAACTTGGCCAGTTCAGCAGTACTCCAGTACTAGCAGTAGTTTAGTAGATAGTGAATCAGGGACTGGAGTGTTTAAAACAAAAAACAAACCTAAAACCTCTTCACCTAATATTATTTGAAGCAAGTTTTAATGCTTTGGTTTTGTTGTCAGGCAGTGCCAGTGCTTGGTCCGGTCTTGTACCTCTGTCACTGTGGTTTCTAGTGGAGCTGGATCTGCTGTAGTAATGGTAGAAATTTATTCTGTATTCAGTAGTTCTGATGTTTACAAGATTCAGTTCTGGTTTTTACCATTTTGCAAAAGTAAAATAAATGTCTATTTTAAATTTATATTTCATTGTATATGCCCTAATACCCGTGATAGTTACATTTTACTGTATTTACAGGTTTTGGTAAATAACCAAAACCCATATTACCTCAAAGAGCAATTGTAGAAGACATTTCATTCAGACTGAGAAAATGTAAATAAAATGTAAAACCCAGTGAGTGTAAAATAGAATCCCAGACACCTGAGCGTCCGTACAGTTTTGTTTTGGTACGTTTCAATATTTATATATTCTGTAAAAAAAAATAAAATTACTTACATGTGTGCAAGTGACAGTAATCCAGAGACATGAGCAAACAGAAGCTTGGAGGGTTATGGGTTAACACCACGGGTTCAGCTGTGGACAGAGCATTCTGAGGATGAAGATAAGGCTTGATCCTGTGTCTGTCATGCCTGTTTGTCAGCACTGAATGCACACACTCACAACTTGGACAGAACCCCACAATATGCTCAGTGGAACATTACTGAGCTCGTTGGATCAGCTACAGGGAACAAGTTAGCTTTCAGGATTGTCCTTAATAGCAGAAGAGGATTATTTGAGTATGGAGGTTCTTTTTCTTTATGCATATCTAAATACTACGTGAAGTCAGCAGTGTTACAAAGCAGCCCCATCTTTCCTTGTTTACCCTTATCCAGCTGACATTTTTTCCCTGCATATTTTGGCTGAAGGAGACTGACCAATATGCACTAGAGTAATTGCCATGTGAAATAATGTTTTTTTACTTGGACCTCGACAGGCTCCAGACCTTCACCTTCCAGTGGCTCCTACCATTCCCTGCTCGCAGCAGCTACCATAGCCACTCTCCTTTCAGGTGTCCCAGTAGCTCATGTCAACTGACTGATGGTATCCTGTCCTTCCTGATAAATTTGCTGGTCATGGCGAGGATCTTGCTCTCTGTTGTTCTGCCTCATTGTCCCTGGCAAGCCTGAGATGATGTGATGGATTTCAAGCGTGTGGTTTTGGGTACGTCTGTTGATGGCTTCGTCGTGCATTTAGGGATTTGTGGATGTGTGACATTCTTTTACCCAGTCTGCAGGCTGACAGTCATTAGCAGAGCACTTCTGGAAGCCTATAGCATGGCTCATTAAAATGCTTAATGTGAGGTTATGTAAGCAAATTTAGCAAATGTGATGCACAACCGCAAGGAATTTTCGGAGTGGTGTATAACCATCCACATTGTAAGAAGAAATCATACTTTCTCTCTGGGGCTGAGAAATCTCCTAGATGGAAACTACAGCAGCAAGACAATTAGGTTGTTGTGAAACTGGTAATAGCAGCAGTGGTTTTACCTTGGTAGTGCTATACATTTTTTACAACCTCAATAAAGATGTTTTAATTCCTCATTAAGTTGGATTTAGAAGAGAAAGAAAATGTTGCCAGCGTAGCCACAGTTAGAGGGATAAGTCTTCAGGGTTAATACATCCCTGGTTTCCTCCTAACAGGTAGTGGACATTTGGTCCTTGAAGCTCAGGTGTTTGTGTTATCTAGGAGGAAAACAGAATTTTCAGTTGAGTCATAAGGCATTTCTGGGCTCTGGAAATGGCAGTGGTATTCTGCCTCACAGGAGAAAGAGGCTGATGTTTCCAGAGCTCTGATAAACTGCTGCTGTAACAAAGATCACAAAGGGAACAAAAAATGGTAGTGTGTGATATTTTTCCTGTTAATAGTGATTGTTACAATGATGGAGCACGTGAACTTTGTCATTAGAGACCAAAGAGTTCATCATTGTTACTGGCTGCTCAGTACATTTCATATTTCTTGATGTATCTAATGCTCTCTCTCTTCACACCTCATCAATGTGATGAAACTGCTGAGTTTTGAGTAATCTTCAGGGCAGTAGGAAAACTGTCAGGAGACCCTTCCCACAGAGAGACTGGGAGCATAAACCCCAATCAAGAGGTAATGAGGATAACTTAGAGTGAATATAAAATTCTGTGTGTAGAAAATATACTGCAGATAGCCAGGTAGTTATTCAGTGTCTCCCTGTGACTCAGGGCAATAAAGAAGGTTGTACCCAGGAAGGCATTGCTGTGTATAAAGCTACTTAAATGAAGTACTCTGTATTTTTAAGATTATTTTTATCGTCTCAAATGCCTTTCTTTTTTTATTTTCCTCCCCAGTCTTTGCCCTGCAATTCACTGGTTCAGAACAGAGTTGAATCCTTTTGAATGGATCACATTACATAGTTTTGTCAAGATCTGAACTTGCTATTAACTGGCCTGATAAGCAATGTGAATCTGAAACAGGTGTTCATAAATCCTTATTTTACAGGTTTAAACATATGATCTGTTTTTTGGGCTACAGAGATATTCTGAATTAACATTATCAGATGAAAACTTCATGTTTTAAAACATTCTTAAGTCAGAAGGGTAGTTTTAGGCTGTTTCATTTGTCTTTCTGGAAGAAGATATAATACAGGAGCAACTCTGGTTGTGTTGTCCTTAGGTGGATGTTCTGTTGTCTTATGTTTTGCCACTTTTTGAATTTTGCATTCTGTTCTCTTAGTTGGATACTTTGATCTTTTAAAGGTTGTGTTGTGCTTCAGCCAGAGATGACTTTCAGCAAGACTTGGCTCTCCTTTTCCATAATGTTTGCATTGGTGTCTATGTTACAGCAGGGCTTTTGGTCTCAGGTAAAGAACAAAGCCTTGCTGGGCTACAAAACCCACATGGTAATAAATATGAAGAGCATTTGCTTACATTCACAAGACATGTACACAACAGGAAAGGAAAGGTTGCACAGTTGTTCTGATGATAGAAATCTTGTTTTTGGAGACCTACTTAGTTTTCTTGTTAGCAGGCATAACTTGAATTTTTATTTTTAACTGAAGGTAAAAATTTGTTTGCTGTTCGTGAGGGGGCTGATGTTGTGTCAATAATTGCAGGAGGTCTAGAATCTCTACAGCAGCAGCTCAAATCCAGCCCAGTCTGGAGTCAGACTCAAACTACTGTGGTCACATTGATGATTGTTGGGAGTAAAATTCTCTGGTGTTGTGTGCTCAGAGGCTTGGGATGTTTGCTCTACAGAAATTCTAATAAACATAGACAATAAGGTGAGCTAGATCTCTGTCAGCATCACAGGGGGTATGATCTGCTGTACATACACACACCAAATTAGCTTCCAGACTGCCTCAGAAGAAATTCCAGAGTTTGCATGCAGCCACTGGAAAAAAGGCTGTTGCTGTTTCTGAGGCATTAATTAGCTCTGCAGATCCTGTAGGATGTAGGCTTGCTGTGCTGTGCGTGCTCAGGCAGTTAGGAGTTGGACTGTGACTGCACCATCCTTCATAAAAATAAATTCATTGAAGTTCTCCTTTGTTTGAAGTGCCCCAGAACTTTTTCAAATGCATTAGGCTCTGGGTGTATGTGAGAAACCCAAAACTGGTGTGTATTTCAGTGCTCCATCCTTATTTGAAAGGTGCTGCCAAACTTCTATTGCATGATAAAGCCAACTTTATTCTGACATTCAGAGTGGCTCTGACAAGATTTTTTTTATATTAGAAGCGAGTAGTTTTACACTTCAGGGATAAAAGTTGAAGTCAGCTAAAAATGTATTAGTACACAATTTTAAGTTGATGAAAAACATGACTTCTGGTGGAGGTCTTCTTAGACAATTTTCACACGGCATCTCTCATTAGTGAAAAGAGGCAGGAGATAAATGCTAAATCTTCTGTCCATGTAAACAGTGGGGCTGTCCTTAGGTTGTACAAGGGAAAGAAAGAAGAATGTAAGTTGACAGGAGAAGTGGAGATACAGGAAAAGGAAGTAAAATATTTGTTACTGAAATTTGACACACTTTCACTAGCTCTGTGTTGGTTTGATTGTTTTCTGCAGCTTGCCTACATGAGGATGGAGTTAATATATTCACAGTGATTCACACTTAGTAGAGGTTTTGTTTGCACCCAGAAGGATGAAGGACATAATGATTTTCCCTGAATCTTGCAATAGATTTCCAGTACAGGCAAAACTTGGGCCTTCAGTACTTTTGTTACCGAGCTGCCTTTTCCAGTTCTGCACTCTGACAGGAAATTCAGTACAGATCATCTAAAAGCTTCTTTCTTTCCCTCTCTTAAGTCTTTTCTGCCTCCTTTTTTGTTACATTTGTTATCTGTGAAGTGTGGAATGGGATAAAATGGGGCATGCCCTATTCAGTTAGTCTTTTGGGCACTCACACAGTTTGAATTTCATCAGAAAGAGTGGAACTTGGCACAGTAGCTATTTTGCAGAACTGATAATAGAACTGGGATCAAAGAGCTGGCAGTATTTATACTTTGTACACAAATAATCCCATAAATGTTGCTTGCCTAGAGATAGTGCATCTCTTTTTCACACTTTCTGTTTTATTTTAAATAGATTGCATTCACATTTACTTAAAAAGTATTACTATTGCAGTAAAAATACTGAATATAATCCCTTTTGTCCTTTCTTTGGATATAGTGTCGTATCTGGAAAGAAAGTCCTTAAAATAGGACTAAAGAACTGAGAGGAAGTATAATATTTCTGGCAGGCAATTCATTCACTACTGACACTCATTTATTAAGTGTATTGTGCCAGCACTATTTTTAGTCAATTTTACAAGTTCCTGAATTCAGCACTTTCGAAAAGTTAGAACATAACAATTGTTATTTTTAGCAATAATTGCCCAAGGATGCCTGTGTGCTTACCTAGGGATAATGAGCAGATAGGTCCTGCTGTGTCTGCCAGGTGCTCGTAGCAGGGGGAGCTTGTAAGGAGAGAAGTTAAAAAACTACTGCAAGAGTGAAGAGTTCAAACTTGTGACTCAGCCACAGTTTGGTGTTTATCCCTCTCCTACTCCAGGGGGAAAGTAAGATTTGCCAGAGTGATGCCTGATGAAAACTGGAATATCCTTTGAAGGGAGATATTCATGGTGTTATTATTCATGACAATATTTATGTATAGAACTCTTTCAGACTAACTGACTATAGTTTGCTGCGAATCTCATCTCTAAGTGTTTAGTCAATAATCAAAGTGCCAAACAAAGTATCACCCTGTAACTGATGGCCTCTTGCTCTACAATTCAGCTTCTCCAGTCCTGTTCTGGAGGATTTGTAAACATAAGTCCTTGCAATCACAAGTAACAGTGGAATAAGCTGAAGATGAAGCAAAAATGTAGATGAGTAATGTCTGTACTGTGCTCCTGAGAGCAGTGTACTTCTCAGCCACTTGGGGTGATGCGATTTATGCATCTGTTCCTTAGAGCTGTGTTGAAATATTGGCAGAATTTGACTTGCTAATGGCCTACATTTGCTCTGATTCAGTATGCAATAAAGTAAGTATTTGCATTTTAACAAAACGAAGGAAGTTAAACCAAAGGTCACTGTTATGTTTAACAGAATGTTCAGTGTGGGTTTAAGTTGGGATTGCACCCTATAAAGCAACTGTGCAGTTACAAAAAGCAGTATAATTCCTAAATGCAGAGAGCGATGATTTTACACCATACCTGTTTGTGGATGCCATTTTTTTCTGCTGTGAGTTAAATGTTCTACCTTGCATCTCGTTGCCGGTGTTTTCTATAAAGCTGTTGTAGTGCCAGGGAAGGAAATGTCTTTGCCATGTCTGCACTGCACCAAATCTGCTTCCTCAGAGTGACAGTCTTCACACAGCCAGTACGGAAACGGCCCTTTAGTGAATGTTTAGTTTTCAGCATTTATGGAAGTGTCAGTCTCAGGCAGACCCCCAGGAGAAGGCCTGAGGGCCCTTCCTGAGCTGTGCAGATGGCTGAACTTCATTTTGATCATCCCTGAGGTTTCTGCATTCATAGCCCTGCCTGTGAACTGGGGGGCTGCTTTTGCAGCTCCCGAGGAGCAGCTGCAGTGCTAATTGCCGTTCTCCCCGCTTCGGGGTGAGCAGACAAAGGCGGCGGGAGCCCCTGGAATAGCCCAGCTGCGGGGTGTCCTGGCTGGCTGTGCCTGAAACACAGAAGTGAGGTAGGGCAAGAAGGGGTTTATTACCCTGTTTCTGTCAGTTTCAGCTGTGGAAATCAGGGAAGTTTGCACTCCGGGGTTGCTAACCCAGCTTCTGTTACCGGTTCTGAATTAGCCAAGTTAGAAAAAGGAAGGTCAGAAAGATGTCTCCCGATCCCTGCTGAGTGGAAAAGAACAGTTTGCAGAGGAAATACACTCCTAAGATCACAGCACATCTGCCTTAATGATGTGCCTTCCAAGGATGGGACACTTCTGGAATTGTGCCGGTGCCCTGCAGACCTTTCAGTCTTTTTTTAAATCCGTTTCATAACCTTTTTACCTGTTGGCTGCTATGACCTCCCATGGGCTCTGCAGCACCGAAATATTTATAGATACTCCTGATGAGTGTCCTGTAAAGACCTGATTCTCATCTGTCACTCCTGTTGAAGTTATTACTGGTCTTAAGGAAAAGCTTAAATGTTCTAGTCATAAACTAGCTCCGGTGGAATCTATAGATATTGAATAAAATTATCCCCATGTTGCAGAAGAGTGAAATGAAACAATGGGAAGTAAAATGATAGGCCTAAATATAGATATGTTTAGTAGCTGAGATGGAAAGAGCATCCAGAAATCCTATATTTTAATATTAGATCTGGTACTGTGTCACAGATGGATATGGAGTGAGAATAGTAATTAGGCTCTTTGTGTTACTCATTTCATTGTCTGGTATTTGTGCTGTGGAGTGACTTATGTTCACATCCACTTAAAAGAAATGTTTAAAGAAATTCCAATAGCTCTTTAGAATAATTAAATTACCCTCACAAAGCACTGGCTTTTTGCTGCTTTGTTTCATTGTGATACCAAACAGTGGGTGGAGGGGTGAAAACACAGATGTTATATCCCTTTTTTTTTTAATTTGTGCTCTGCATTTGGTCTGTAACATTAAATCTTGCATGTGTGCACTGCTGCTCTCCCCCAGATAAAATGAAAAGCTGTATATACTTAGGAGGTTGAACTGCACATTGTCCTTTTGATGATCTGGAATCCATTTCCTAGGCATTTTCTTTTCAACTACATCTATACATCTACCTAGCAAACTGCTGAATACTTCTAGAGGTTTGCATAGTGTGGTTTTGAATTACTTAAAATGGTTTTGTTACACGTTGGTGTTGTAACAATTTGATGCTACTGAATTTCTAAGTGATTGCTATAATCAACTAGAGGACAGTCTGTAGAGACACAAGCAAGTGTGGATTTTAACAGGAGAATTGAAATAAATTGAACCTGAATATTTGGACTGAAAACCTTAGTATATTTACTGTGACAGCATTATATTGGGCTCTAGGGCAGCCTTTCAGAAGAGGTTTTGGAAGTCAAGTAACCCAAATCATTTAAAGTAGACTAGAAAGATACGCTGGAGAAGCAGAAAGACTTCCTGCATTTCAAGAATAAATTTACTGTTTCATGTGTTTGATCAGTGCAAACAGTATGTTTAAAACTGTTGGAATTATTAAGATGTGTGGTCTGTGTATTTAAATTACACACAGTTGACCCTTCTTCTTTGGTTTGTGCAACAGCAGGAGAAAACAGATGATTTGTTTCAGAGTATGTACATTCCCCATACACACAGTCTGGGCTAAGACACATGCTCCTACTTCTCGTTTTGTGTGTGGTTTTGCTTTCTTTTTTTCACTTTCTTGCACTAGACTTCTGATTTTTCTGGTCTGTGCTGTTCAGTTAGGGGAATTTCAGAGTCATTAAATAACCTCCCTTTGATCTCAGAATGTCTTTGACTCAGCTGACACTCCCCACTAACCCAGGTTAGCTCTGGCAGGCTCTATAGGTTTGGGCTTTAAAGTGCAATTGAAATAACTCCTGTGTCCTGAAAACCTTGGGAACACCTCCACCCCCTCTTTCCCTGCCACTGATGAGGACCGATTCTGTCAGCTTTTTTGAGGGATACGGTGGAAAAAGCAGCAAGTGAGCAGCACCACAATGAAAAGCTGGAGTCATCCTCTAGTGCAAGCAGATGCAGTAGCAAGAACCACTGGAATAAAGCAGCATGCACTTTGATCAGTCCTCATCCTGGAGTGATTCCACACCTGCATGGTGCTTTCAGTTTCTTGGTGCTTTCAGGTGGATGGAAAGGGGCTTGAGTGTTTTTAAGGTTAACAACTTGTTTCCACTGGGGTAATCACCAGAGCACTTAATTTACATGAAGGATATTCAACTCCTATTTCTCTCCAGGATTTTCCTGCCATCTGTGGGAGGAGAAGGCAGGCATGAAGAAGGGAAGTCATTTCAGCCTCTAACAGTGTAATGAAGACTCTCAGAAAACCTGATAGGCAAGAGTGTGTAATGGCCGGCAATTTCTGGGTGCAGTGTAAAATCTGTGGTTGCAATGCTGAGGTTGACATGCACAGATAGAGGCTGATGTAGACTCTGAGTCTTTTTGGGGAAGGAACAGCAGTTTTGTGAGAATTATTATTATTGTGTAGCACTCAGGAGTATTGGTCTAAGCAAAGTGCTGGAAAGAAGCATCTTGATGTTTCAGTGGCTTAAAAGTCACTGGGAAAACTCTTTGATTCACTTGTTGCAATTGATTTTCTAATTGTGAGAATTTAATAGCACTGATGAAGGGATCTTATTATTCCTCCTATAATATCCTCCCAGTTCTGTTTTCTGTGAGATATTTTATAGGCCCTGTTCACTGGTGAGACAAACTGTAAGAGTAATTCCATGTAAAAATGATACAGTGTCCTGTAAAATCAAAAGTACATTTGAGAAGAAGGTATCCATATGTAATAAACAGAATAAGGAGGAAAGATACTGACTGAAAAAGACAGGCTTATCTTTTGTATAAGAACAACAGAATGGACTTAGGAAATAGGAAACAGAATAAAATTATTTAGGCTGAGCTTCTCTAAAGAGTTCTTCGTATTCCTATAAACAGAAAGAGGCTGCTGATAGGTGCTTCAATTCAGTGCTTGTTTTCCTTCTCTTTAGGTCAGCCAAATCTAGATGTCTATCCATAGCAAAGCCTGCCTTATTTTCTTTGGAATTAGAGGAGAAGGATCGAGCTGTATGTGTGTGTGTGTGTCTGTGTACTACTTTGTATGAGAATGGATTCTTGTGGTGAGATGGTAATGAGTATGAGACCTACCTAAGATTTTACATTTTCAATGTGAATGGTGAATTGTGAATAAGGGTTTACTGATGTGGACATTTACTTAACTATACAAATCAGAGCAAAACTAAGAAAGTTACGGTGGTTTCTTTTTCCCTTGCTTATGTTATAGCAAAAGGCATGTCTGATTAGCAGCAATTTTTTTTTTTTTTTTTTTTTGGTCTAGAAGTTGACTTCCTTTTTAGGCTTTCCTGTGGTTTTCCACAGGGAAATATCAGCCAGCTGAATTTCTGGTGGTAAATTTATAGCGCCATTTGAGCTTGGGGCTCCAAGTGACCAAGTTGCATCCCTTAAGAATTGTGCTGCTATGCCAGTTTCTCCTTCTTCTCCATGTTTCATAACCATCTCAGGCTTCATCTTGAGCTGTGTCAGAAAGCAGAGGTCGTTATCTGAATCAGGATGTTCCTGGTTGAAAATAGAAGTGTACTATTTATATCCTAACATGTTTACCATCTGACAGCTTCCTATGCTCTCACAGGAATGAATTAAAGACGTTGGTTTAATTCCTGTTGCAGTTATCTGTATCACTGAAGTTGCTTTTCAGTTGAGTACCTCAGCAGGAACAACAGGGGTTGACTGCTGCTTTTTTCTCAGCCACCTTTCTTCTCTCCAGGAGCTGAATCCCATGTTTGCTAAAGTTGATTTCAAGTTTCCATTGTTTACAGAGGATATCGTGTCAAGCTGCAGAATGATTCTTACAGCTAAGAACTCTGGCAGTGTTTTATTTTAGTTATTTACTTTACCTCATAAGCCTTGCTGTTAGTGCCTTTCTATACTTTATGCTTCCAAGTCTCTCACCTCCTTTTAGATTTGGCCTCTTAAGTGCATCAGCTGAATGTAACTGGCTTTGCAGGCTGGGCTTTGCTTGCTTCTTTGCACGGATTCTCTCCAGAAACAGTGATCAGCAATGGTCCTTTCTTTATTTATGTCTACAGGAAAATACCACTCCAAGAAAAGGGTGAAGAGATATAAATGATCCATGTGCTGTTCTTCCAAATGCATAGATAGATTTAATTTACACCAGAAATTGTGACTGGAAAGTGAGGCTGCTCCTGAGAGTCCTCTGCTTCTTTTGTTTCCTTTCTAGTTTCACTGCAGATTGTTGTTTTGTTTTTCAAGCTCTACATAAATTTGCACTGTGGGTTTCCTTCCCCATTATTATCAGTCAGCCCACTGATCAGGCACTAGGGTTGCAGTCTCACTAAGTTTGTGTATTGTATTAGAATCAGAAAACAAATATGGGAAAATGAATGTAATAGTGCTTTTGAGTGTTGTGATGTTTAGTGGGCAGGCTTACATCATGAAGACCTTTCTTGTCTGCAATTTGTGATGAAGATGAATCATTCTTTGGGGAAAGGTTATAGTCATGTTGTAAATCACATTCTAAAATTGAAAAAAGAAAGATCCAGCAGTGATAAATAAGTACCATCTGGAATCTGAACTATATAATTGTATTATGATTTGTCATCCACGTAAGAGAAGGCCTTGAGAATGTTTAAGTTGAAGGCATAGTCACAGAGATACCCAAATGTGTAAGCTTCTTCAAATACTGAAATGAAATTAATTAAAACAATATGTTCCATTTGAGGTGGAAAGACTCCTAGAACTGAGATGATGGAATTCCTTGCAGCACAGCTGTGTGGGAGTAGGCATTTGGAGAAGCTGTATAGTAAATTTTATATTGTTTAAAAAAAATAAGGCTCACTTTAATTATTTGACAGATTATAATGAATTTACATCAAAAAAAGCCCTCAGATACCTTCTGTGATTTAATTTTGGTTACTGTATCTCCAAGATGAAGCAGTGGATGCAGATGAGTTGTATATGAGTTTGTCTAGCTTTGAGAAATATGCACTGCTGGAAATTAGTCTCTTCTATGACTTGAAGAAAAGAAACAGGGATTGCTGAGAAAAGACATGGGAAGAAAACAAGAGAAGAAAGACAGCTAAGAAATGGGAAAAAAGCAAGTACCTTTTGAAATAACTACTCTGAATCAACATCACATACATTTGTGCTTCTGCCAGCTGCCCACTCATTTTCTCTTTTAATAGAAAGAATCGTCATGGTTCTGCAACAAGTAGTGTAGGGAGGCATGGATTTTCTTAGGAAGTGAGTTTCCTGTCTTAGTGGGTTTAAGCTTGCAAGACTGACTTGGTAATGGATCTTCTCTCTTTAGAGTGTACATAACATATCAAAATGGCAGAAGCAGTGTTTTATTTTTCCAAAGACACTCCTCCAATACCGAAGCAAAGCTTCAGGAATACCTGTTTCCTTTCTGAAGGCATCAGTAGCAAAACTTTGCTCTTTGAAAACTCTTCTGTTGGCATTCATTTAGTCTCAAAATGCTTCTGTGAGGGAGGCATTAATATGATGTATGTTCTGGAGACATGAATCTGCAATACCAGATGAGACAGTAAGTGATGCCCTTGGAGTCCAGACTTGGGTAGAACCGTAACAAACCCAGCCCTGAGTCTTGTGCTCCTTGCTCAAAGCCACGCTGTCTGCCAGCTGAGGTATGTCTAGGGATTCACACACACACAGGGGACTTGCAAGACTTGCAGAGTTGATTTGTTCTCTGAAAAACTACCTAGGTGACTAAAATCAAAGAGGTGTTTGTTTTACTGACTCCTGTTATTTCTGTTCCTTTCCTTTTAGCTGGTGCTGCCGGAGTACTCCATCCACAGTCTTTTCTGCATAATGTTTTTATGTGCTCAGGAGTGGCTCACACTGGGGCTAAATGTTCCTTTGCTTTTTTATCACTTCTGGAGGTAAGCCCTTCTTTTATATGCTGACTGCTTGTTATAGCCCTGCTTGCCAGCTCAGCACATGTGCAGGTTGTATGAACAGTGAAGGACAGTGATAGGAGTGTAGATGAGTATCTTCTGCCTAGAGGCTCTTGCCTATAAGCAGCCAAAATATTTCCAGAGAAAAAGGAAATTTTTGCATGATTTAGGATGACTAAAGAAAACATATGAACATAATCCAACTGTGGCTTTCAGTTGCTTAGATAGTATTCTGAAGGGTGTCAGGATACACTCACTGCAAGTGAGTGAAAATGTGGAAGTGAAATAGGCTGGAATCTGAATGTGGAACTTGGTGAGGCTCTAAATACATCACAGCTGGGGAGTTGTAAGACAGTTCCTATCTGAAAGAGCTTGGACCTCTTCATTCAGCCCTAACAAGGAAACCTTTCCATTGTAGTTGTGAAATAGAGACTGGGCAGGTTGACAGATTTTTGTGTCTCATCTTCTTTGGCAGCTTTTTGATGTTTTTTTGCAGTATAAAGTAAGTTGTTTCTTTCTGTACAGTAGGGAATTTCTATTCTACAAGGGAATTCTCTTTTAGAGAAATACTCCCTCTTGGAGTAGGGATTGGAGTAGGTGAAGAACTGTTTCTTCACACTGCCCATAGGAAGAAGTGGGGAGTGTTCCCACTTTGGATCTCTGATTTGTGTTTATATTCACCGAGGGGCTTTCAGAGCTGATCACATAAGACCTGCTGTTGTTTTCCAGACAGGCAGTGCAGCTGCTGCTGCTGCATCTTTCTCTGCATTCTAGTGGAAGATCAGCCTTCTGTTGCATCTGAAAATAACCAAGTTTTGTGATTGTCAGTCTGGAGATTTCCCTAGTTTTGCATTTTCACAATGTTTGTAAAAGCACAGATGATTTTGTCTGTCGGGGTCTCTTTGTGTTACAAAGGTACATATGGTAGTAGAAGAATAATTCTGTAAAGAAGTCAAAATCATCATCTTAACCAGGAATTAAAAAGTAGTAGCTTTTTTACACTTTTTTTTTCTGCAAAAGCTTGGTAGTAACGTAGAGTCGTATGATAAAGTGTATTATTGAGAAATTAGAGTGCCATTGTAGTTCTCAGAAAGTGAAATGAAATGAAGCTACAAGTGGTTTTCTCCCCATTGTTCTGCTGCAATAAAAATAATAATATTTTGTGCTGCTGTTTTGCTAAGAGTTAAAAACCCTTAGTGTGACAATGCTACCCATTTGAAAAGTTTCTAAAAACAAATATATGCAAGAGGAGAATGGTCAGACTCTAAGTCCAGACTCTCTGGAGAGAACTTCTGATTATCTGTTTTTTCTATGATTCTTCATATGTTTTCCTATAAGTACTCTGTAATTGCTCCTGCTTTAACCACAGACAGGTTTGGGTTCACTGTGTAAAGTTCTGCACAGAACCACAGGAAGACACTGTGTAATATCTTCATCCCCATGAAGAAAATTAAGCAAGGTGTCACCCGTGGTTTTCCATAAAAGAACTTGCAATCTTATTAGAGTTTCTAAGTAGATGGGACTAACATTGGAAGGGAGAAAGGCAAAGTTATTTTGAGAACATGTCCTTTCAAAGTCTGCTGCTGGTCACCTGTTTGGTGTTTTTATATCTTCCTATCTATCTGTAAGCAATCAGCAATCTTCTGCTTACTTTGCAGCAGAAATAACAATATTTCCTCTGATTTGTGCTGATCTTAGACCATTTCGTTGACTTTGTTGAGGACATTCCTTTTGAGTTTGCTTTCTTCTTACTGCAAAGTAGCTGAGACAAAAGCTCCTTTGCCAAAGGAGTTCTTTTGTCATGATTTTCTCAAACATTCAGTCATTGCTGAAAATAATGACAAATTTCTCCTATGTAAGAAGAAAAATATTTTCCAAAGAAAATTATTTGGATGATAAATTCTCGAGCAGTGCCACATGTAGAAAGCATGAATCAGCCACTTCTTATGTTACTCCATATTGGCTTTTTTCCATCTCAGAGTTGGAGGAACTTAGCTACCAGTTGGTTGGGACTGTCACCTTTGATCATGTCAGAAATCAGTTGTGTAGGTGCAGTAATCCTTCCTCCACTCTATGGTCACAAACCACCCTATATTGCCACTCACCGTGTGTATATTATTAGTGAATAAGCCAGAAATAACTCTGTAGGAAGGGGAAATGTTTTGATCTGGCGAATTAATAGAACACAGAAAATCCACATTCATTAATTACTTGGTTCCATAAGAAAGGAGTGCCTAGACCAGCTTCCTGATTTTTACAGTAAACAAAATAAAGGCTTGAAAAAGCAAGGGGAATTCCTCCTACAGCATGGAAGATGGCAGTGTCCTGAGCTGGTGTTCAGGAGGGTGTGTATCTGCACATATTTAATACAGATCATTACAGAGTCATTCTGGGTGTCCTCTGCTGCTCTTCCAGGTATTTTCGCTGCCCAGCAGATAGCTCCGAGCTGGCGTATGATCCACCCGCAGTCATGAACGCAGATACCTTGAGTTACTGCCAAAAAGAGGCCTGGTGTAAGCTGGCCTTCTACCTCCTCTCCTTCTTCTACTATCTCTACTGGTAAGTCTGGCCACTTCACCAAGGAAATAGTAGCTGCTTTTCATTTCACTTGTGAAATTGCATTTAGGAATGACTGGGACCAACTGGACAATTTCCTTAGTCTCATAAAACTTTGATTCAGGGAAGCACTCCTCCTGACTGCTGACACTTCAGTACAGAATATTTAGTGTTTACCTAAGGCCTGAGCCAGGCCCCAGGGCCAATCAACAGAGAATAATTTTTGTTTCTCTGTACAGTCTCTTAGGATGGCTGAAATAGCGAATGTTATGCTAATGGCATTACATCAAATAAAAAGCTGTAATTCCTTATGATTCAAGAGAATCATAAGAAAAGTACTACACCTCTGGTGGAGTAATACTCAAGATGGTAAATAAATGGGTAGGTAGATGTTGGGTGGGAACATGGGATGCACCATGCCTGTAGTCATTCCTGCATGACAGGGGAAAGCCTGTGCATGGTCCAAGCCCCTAACTAAAGTACATTCCTGAGGATATGCTCCCCAGTTGTGTGTTGTCCCCCTTCCCCTTTCAGCTGTCACAAGTCCTCAGTGCACAGGCTCAAATGCTCGTTGCAAAACTATGTCAGGCTCATTTAAGGTAAGGCCTTGCCAGGATCCCAGTGCTTTTAGCCAACCCTCTAAATCACACCATAAAAACTACTGGACAACAAACTCTAACACACTTAAATGGAGGTGATGCTTCAGATGCCTTTCTTCTACTCCTTCTTCCATAATGTATTTGCATAGATTTACCTCTTCAAGCCAGTCATGTATGTAGTCATCCCTCTGCAAGGCAGGTTTGTGTGCTGGTGGAGGAAAAGTGGGTTTTCTCCTCTGATTACTGGTATCTTAACTGTTCTGCTGTTCCTCACATCTTGAGGAGTCACTGCTGCTCCTTGTTGTTTCTGAACATTCCCTTTAAATGCTGTTGAGAAGATTTCTGTCCACCTGTGCCTGTGCAGGTGCCTGTCTCTGCACAGGAGAGTGAGAGGCTGGGAGGTGCCTAACTCACACGAAGATGGATATGGAAAGGGAATTTGAGTAGGAGGAACTTTGTGGGTTTAGGCTGAGCAGCTTTCCCTACCAGCCCTGTTCAGGGGGCTGAGAATGAAAAGCATGGCAGTTAATCTAGACAAGCTCTGCCAGTACTGCAGGTGGAGATGGCGAGAAATGGCTGGAGAAAAGCCTTTTTTAACTCCATGCTTTTGTGTTGGGATCAAAGTCAGCCCTGTAGTGTGGTGTAGCATTTCTCCTGAGACTTTACTGCTGTGCAGCTTCCTCTGAGCCCTTCGTTCTAAAACATGGCCACCATCCAAAATCCTCTGCCTGGTGCTAGATAAAATAGTATAAATTACAGGCAGTTTTTCAATGCTTTCCTGGGTATTGGCAGAATTAGAATTGCAGTAAAATGGAGCTGTGGCAATATACTCTGTTTTCTACGCTTTTCAGAGTTGCATTTAATATGTATGGATTCAGTCCAGCTGGTGGCTGCATTTTATGTTTCTTCTAGTGCACAGATTTTTTTCCAAAGGAATCAAAACAATGCAGTTTCATGGAAAACCTTGCCTGCCCTGCTGAGAGATGCTGGTTGAAGTTTTAAAGATCAAACACACTAAAGCAAAATGGTTTTGTTTCTTCGCTGCTCAAATCCAGACATCAGACTGAGCTTTAAAAAGCTCAAACACAGCTTGTGGTGCAGTAGGATGTCGATAATGAATTTGTTATTTCTTGAGTGCCTTTTGATACCCATCTTGAATACACCATAATTAAGATGCTTTAGAGAGATAGAAGGAATGCAAAGGAAAGCACAGGCCATTACAGTCAGTCCTGAGGAACAGACAGCAAAGGGTTATAAAAATCAAAGTGCTCTGCATGCTTCAAAGGGATACTTTCATATTATGTCTTTCTTTCACATTCAGCATGATCTACACTCTGGTGAGCTCTTAACTGAAAGATCATCGCTAAAGACTGAAAACAACAAAGGCTGGAGGTGCAAGGACGACTGAACCAAGGGATGCATGATTAAAAAAAGCAAAGAGGAAAACTTTGAACCCAAGCAGTAAATACGGTACATGAAAGAGGGATCCAGCAAAGAGAAGCAGAATACCATGAGAGAATGGCTGAGTTAATTGTGTTTGTCTCCTGTTTCTCAATGTATTGCAGCAAACGATTTTCAAAACCCAAGGAAACAAAAAAAATTGCAACAACATGGGCCAAATTATACAACTATTCACCTCTCCAGGGATAATGCTGCTTGGTTTAATGGATTCATTAAAACTGTAATCCCTATAGTCCCTACTGTCTTCCACGAAGCATCATTTCTTTTCTTAAGGACTATTCTGGACTGAGGAAGCACAGGACAAGATGATCTCACACAGAAAGAAGAGCTGTAGAAAACATTCTGAAAATGAGCACTGAATGGACTTCAGATAAGATGTGTGACTGTCCTGCAAAGCTATTTGCATGACACCAGTCAAACAAGGATGTCAAATCTCGTGGAACTGCTTCAGTGGTTTTGGTTTGTTGGTTTGTTTGAGGTTTTTTTTCCCAACCAAAACAACAATAACAAAAGAATTTGCAGTTTCAGTGTTCTGTATTCTAACTATATGCTATTCCTGCAGGTGAACATCCAGTATATTTCTGTACTTCATTTGTGATGTGCCAAAACCATACAGTGAGATGTAGAAATACCTTGGGTTTAATCTAATCAGGCCAAGCTCTTAACAGAATACTGTTCCTCTGACTGAAAAAAAAAAAACAAACCAGGTAAAAGCTGCATATATTTAAAGAGGATTGTAACGTAGCTATTATATTCATCACAATGCTGGATAGCAAATACTGGACCAGCTAATTGTGGTCTGTAATTCTGTTTTGCAGTTTTACTTCTGCTGTAAAATTTAAGCTGGAACAAATATACAAAATGTCTTTGTCTTGTATGAGGTTCCTATTGAAAGATGTTCAGTTTTTTATAATTCAAAGGCTTTAAAATTTAGTCATAGAATTCTCATTCGAATTAATTTATATAGGCTGCATATCTTTATACATATGTATGTATATACAAATACATATCTATATAAATACTCACAATCTATTTACATTTTAGGTTAATCTGTTTGACTGACAGGTCAAAGGCATCAAGTGTCCAGAACTGCTGCTAAACATATTTCAGTGCTGATCCAGGTGAACTCAGGCTCATTCCCTCAAAGTCACTGGTGCTGTGGTAGCAGCAAGGCTGTAAGCTCGAGACTAACACCAGTGCCTGCACAGGCACTCCTTGGCTCTTGCATTGGGAATGAGCTAATAAGGTGGGTTTCTACCAGAGACTGGCAGAGAACAGCGTGGAGAGGCCCATCTGTCCCCTGGCATGTTCACAGCTGGTCCTGTTAGCATGAGCTCGCTGCTGACCACATTTGGTCTGGCTGTTGAGAGCCAATAGACTGGTCCTGTACCAGGCTCTGAGGTGTTTTGGGGCTGGGCACAGGACTTCAGCAGGAGAGAGGCAGTCTTATGATGGCTGTGGAGTTGTCCCATGTCTGGCATGTTCCACATGGAGCTGGAGTTACTGTGTGCCTACAGTGCCAGGACTCACTCTGGTTTGATCTGCCTACATTAACAAAATTAAATCCTGTTAACCAGCAAAGCACGGTGGCTGCATGCAGGCTGTCTGCTCCTGGACCATGCCAGCTCCCAGATCCTGCCTGGGCATTGCTTGGAATGGAGCTAGCTGGCAAATATTATACTGGGGTCATTCTAACAACATTTATATGATGAAGTTCTCCTAAGGGCTGACATTCTTTCATTTATAGTAGTTTCATTTTTTAGTTGTCACTAGTTCTTGTTGGATGCCTTTTGTCTTCATACAATGTAGTATTCCCAGTTCTGGAAGCATAAGGCTGCTGAATCAGGTGTTGGGAAGCTACTTTGGACTCTGATGGTTTGTAGGTTTGGACTGCACACACTGCAGAGGTGGCTGAACTGCTCTTGAAATCCCACTGACCCTGCAGGCGATACCAGGTGTGTCCTCTTGGAGTGAGCCTGAGCTAAGAAACTTCGCTGGATCATTCTGAGCTAACTGATAAAACTCTACTGCTGTGGAATAATTAATGCACAGCCCATGAAAAGCTGACAAATGTCTGTAACTGAGTTTCTTCTCTGCATCCTAACTAAAGCATCTAGCTCTACAGAGGTACAGGCACTAGGTTCACAGGAACAAATAGCAGTGACTAACTTGTAGATGTCTTTCTACCTCATAAAACTTTCATCTCTGAGCAGGTGACTGAATCTTTCCATGCATCTTCTAGGATTGCATAGGAGATGATAAGAAATTAATTCAGGTTTCCTGTATTCCAAATACATGCTTTAAAGTCCCTTTCATTGAAAGGCTTGGAATATTGTGAGGTTGGATGGGTGAAAGATGATCACTTCTTGCCTGAAAACACACAATTTTCAAATCCTGAGGTTTAGGGATGAGCTGGACTGCTAGCAGGTAAGTTTGCCTGTGGAGCTGAGTAGAAGCTCTGTGAGTTTTGTAACTGGCATTGCCATGCAATTCTTGACTTTGCACAAGAAGCAGTTGTGTATGTGGGTGTTCTGAATGTACCCTCAGGTGACTTCAGGGACTGGAGTGGACACACTAGGGCATCTGAAAGAGGTTCTCCATTTCAGGCAGCTTCATCACTATACTTACCAAACTCCACTGCAAAGCAGAACACTTCATTTGACCCTACTGCTGCTTCGATTGAGTGCTTCCAGGATTTCACTGCTGTGGTACTAGAATTTATTTTTTTTTTTTGTATTTCCAGAGTAAATTTGTTCTTGGATAATTTATTCCACTTGCTTTGGAGCCAACATTAGCCCAAGAACACCTTCTCTCATGCTGCTTAATATTTGGATATATAGAGAAAGAAGTCCTTTTCGGCCTCCATTCTGTTAAAACTGAGCTGTCTTACATCCTCCCATAGAAAATTCTCTATTCTCCATGTCCTTAAAGGATTTCTTTGTTGTCTTCCTGGCCAAATTCATCTTGCTTAAGAGTGGATAATCACAGTTGCTCAGAGTATTCCAGGGAGTAGCTTACTGTAACTAGGCCTTGCTGGGAGTGGACAGTGAAAGCTAACATTCTCAGTCCTTTCCAAAAGTACTTGTTCAAAAAAGTAATCGCACAGCTCTCAATAACATTTTGTTTCTCTCCAAGATAAATCTTAAAGCTGATGGAAAATTGATTAATATTAGGATAATTTCCCTTTCACTGAATTTAGTGTGCAGGGCCAGGAGTTGGACTGGATGATCCTTGTGGGTCCCTTCCAACTCAGGAGATTCTGTGATTCTGCTTTCACCAAAGCAAGGGAAATAAACTGTGTAGTTGTTGCTGAAGAGTAGAAAAGAATACTGTGATCTTTGGTCACGAGGAAGTGTCTTCCCTGTGTCACACTTTTAAGGGAGAAATATTCTATGCTATCCTTTTTGTCTCCAGTTCCTCCTTGTTGGTTAGTGGAGGTTAAAGATTTCCTCCCCAGGCCTGCTTTCTTCCTGTCTCTTTTCCTGAAAGGGTGAACATCATTACTTAGGAGCAGAGTTCTCTTCTCTCGTGTGCTCTGATGGTAGAGATAAATCCCAGAAAAGACTTAAGAAAACACATCATCACCCTTTGCTCCTTCAGGAGCAGGTGTGCAATATTCCTTTTCCTCAGCTGCACCATCTGTGAAGTGAAAAAGGTGATACCTACTTTGTGAACTCTTTCCATACACGTTGTAGTCTTTTTTTTTCCCTTTTTTTCCCCAGTAACTGTTGAATCTGCTTAAAAGAAAAAGTTAAGAGGTGGAAAAAAATGGGAGAGGATGAGGCCTGCACGAGCTGCTTACCAAAAAGATACCTACACAGTGTGCTGGCCTTTAGCTGCCTGTTCCTGGAAGGGATGGAAGGCAAGGTCTCCTATTTATAGTCAGGTAATTGCAGTGATGCTGAATAAAATTGTTGCTGCTCTGACTGTTTCAGTTTCAAGCAAATCAGTGCTGATAGCAGAATGCTTCGCCTACAAATAATTAACTGTACTTAAGCTGTCAGAAATGTTTTTCCATCTGCTTCCTTGAGCCATACTCTTCCTTTTGCACTAAGCCCCTGAAAGAGGAAGAAAACGTTCTTCAACCTACACCTCACAGAAACTGCTCTGATGTTGTTATGATCTGGCACTGCTGTTGGGGTCATGAGTAATCCTGCATTATTAGCAAGGGTATGAGCAACCTATTGCCTTTCCTTTCTGCATTCCATCTCCACACAGATGTTTTTGCCCAAAAAAATGGAAAAGTCGCAATGCATGAGCCAAAATCCTTGAATTTAATGGAGGTTTTTTGTTGTTTCCAATAGGAAACAAAAGGAAACCAAAATGTTTCCATTGAATGCCCCTTCCTCTAGAACTACATGGGAAATAGGTTCACACTGGAAAGTCTCTAGGGTTTTGCTGGTAGGGATCCAATCCTTTAGATCTTGGTACCACATCCATTTAACTGAGTTACATTAATGGAAGAGGAACCTGCGTTTTTGAGGGGTAAGGGTAACATTTCAGTGCTCATGCCAAACTACCACAGGAAGTTATACCAACTTGGTGACAATCTGGCTACAGGGAAGTTGATGGAAATCATACCTTTTGTTTCATGTGAGCCCCTCTTACCACTGCTACGAGATTGGTAGAAATTAAACATAGAAAAGAAACCCAAAAAACCACAATAGGTTTAGTTAATCAAAAATGTTACTGGGTGTTGGATAAAGCTTGGGTTGCTACACATAGAGCAGGAGATGAAAAGGTCAAAATAAAGCAAGAGTTGGTTTTTTTATTCTTTGGGAAGCAACAAGTATTAGGCTGCCATCCATGCTGCACTGAACTTTACATCAGTGATCTCAGTCCAGATTCCTGCTCTGGTGAGTTTTTTGATCATCCATTGCTCATGAACACATTGTTCTGATTTATTTTTGTTCCGCTCAGTAATGCAGTTGTAGGTGGGAAGGAGGGAAAATTCTCACATGAAATACAATATTCCCCTTCTTTTCTCCCAGATAACCTATGAACATGCTGTAACAAAATTCTGATGATGTGTTTCAGTGGTACACCTCAACCAAAGAATGAAGTTCTTTGCTGCAGATGCAATATTCTGATGCAATTTATTAAACCACAGTTCTAGAAATATTTTTCAGTGCTTGCACACTTAAAGTAGTGATTTTATTACCACCAATTGCTGGCCAGCTTCCCATGTATAGAAAATATACTTCTGTGGCCCAGCTCCATGACTTTCTCTGTAGTCAAACTCTCAGCAAAACTCTGAGGAATGTAAAGTGCTTTTTAATTTATTTTTTGTCCTAATAATGAGGTCTCATATTTGAGTAATATGTTATGGCAATGGAATAAAGCATTAAAAGCCAAAATATCTTGTTTAGTCAAAATCTTGAAGAGATGTTGCTCCTTTTTTCCTGTAAATTATCCCTAATATCACCAGTCTCCTGACAGATTGGGAGAAATCTGCCTGTCCCACTGTTCTGACAGTTTCAGTCTTTTTAAACAGATTTGCAGCCACTGATCATTGGTATGAAACACTGACTGGAAAGAACAACTTTTACAGGCCGCCCCAAGATTTATGGAAACATCTTAAATAACACAGAAGTCATCCAGTCCTGTGGAATGGCTCTCACCTGTGCATAGTAATATAAAGTACCAAGCACTTAATAGTGCAAATAATACATAGTACAGGTCTTGTAGAACAAGAAAAACAGGATTTCTCTCTGGATTTCTCTCTGTGTTCTATCTGCAATTAATTTTTGATAACACAGCATTTTGCTTGTTGTAAAAAGCAATATGAATTATAAAACCAAAGATAATCAGGCTGCAGCAGTTAACAGGAATGCAAAGTTCGTCCATAGTTATTTCTAAACATTTCAAGTAATTTCTGTTCCTGGCAGTTACTGACAGCTTGCAGTTACTGGAGGTGAAAATTGTGATGTTGGTAGTAGCTTTAGCAATACATACATTAGCTTCTTTTGGAATAAGAATCCATGTTCCTTTCTAAAACATACTTAATATATTTTCAGACCTTACCTGACTCTCAGTATATGGCAGATTTCAACATATTACAAGAAATTCAAATGGAATGTAACTGCAAAATACAGCCAACATGGTAGATTATTTACTGAATTTCTAGAGAGCCTTCCTAGTCAAAGGAAATTTCTAGGTTTGATGTCATTTATTGTGTGTCCTTGGACCACCAAAGCCCACCTGAATGCTACCATTGTTGAGAGCAACTGTTCAGCAAGAACATGAGCAAGCACAAGCTCACTTATACCTTCCCAGCTGCCCAGAAATATCTTGTCCTGTAGCCCCATTTCCATGGAGCAGATGATCTCCACTTTGTCACTCTGGATCCCTTGCCCTTTTAGAAGGTAAGTACATCACGGTGCATTACTGTTCTTGGCCATTTGCAGGCACACACTGCTCTCCAAGTTGAAAGATACCACCAAGAAAGAGCAGTTTTCACTGGCCTGTTCTTGAGCTTCAGCTTTTACTGTTTTGGAGTGTAGTTTTGGTTTTTTTGGTTTTGTGTCTGAATGGAAGATTTGTTTTGTATGCACCTGTTCACTCAAATACTCAAATTCTGTTCTCAAATGGCCATAAATTCAGAGCATCTACTTAACTGGAAACTGTGGTTCAAATTACTAACTTCTCTACACCAAAAACAGTTTCAAAAGCTCCTAAAGGACTTTGGAGTGCAAGTCTAATTTTCACAAATATTTGGCTATCTCCCTAGGATCCTTAAAACCTGGAAGACCTGTCCATGACTTCAATACAGGTAGTTTCCTCTGGAAAGGTCCACAGAGGAAATTGATGCAGAATAGTTGATGTGTTCCTTGCTACTGTTCAGGTGCACTTTCCCAGGAGAGAAATCCTTAGACTCCTAAATGCTTTGGGCACTTGAAAGTGTTATTTGGGTATGGTCTACTCACTTCTGATAACTGCAGGGTATGTGCTCTAACCACCTAACCAGAAATCCTTCTCTAAGGAATGAAGTTCTCAACACTGAGTGACCAGAACTGAGAAAATGAGAGTTCAGTTCTCACCCCTTCCTTTGTCATGTTGGGCAGACACTTCATCTCTCAGCTCAGCATCTCCTAACTGGGGGTGGTTGCACTTCCTTTCTCCCTCCTTTTGTCTGTCTTGTCAGTTCAGATTATGAGCTCTTGCGAGATGGAGGCATTTCCCTCTCTGAGTACAGGCACAGCTGAAATCAGGAATTACATGTCTAGATGGTATTAGAATCCTAAAGAATGAATACTTCTTCCCATGGGAGGAAACAATGGAATTCAGTGGAATTAGTCAAGATGCATTTATTCCACTGCCACCAAGATGCCACCAGCCCTGGCCTGGGCTATTGCTGTGCCTCAGGGCCACTGACAGACTGAGGTGTGCTTCAGCCTCTGAATGCATGTGTACCATAATTTGATGCTCCCAGAAAGCACTAAAATTTAAAGAATAGTGATAAGAACAGCTCCTCATTTCAGTATTTTGCACATTTCTAATTCGTTTTGGCTTTACCCTTTTATCCTCTTCCTTTATCACACAATGGATCCTGTTTCACTCGTCTTTCACTGCTGCATTTAAAGCAAAACCAGTGCAAGCTCAGACCAAAACAGTGGTACAGGTTCTAATCCAAATCCTTCCTCTGCTTGTGGACATTTATTGGAGAATGAAAATTACCGTAGTTTGGTTGTAACTAGGTACAAATATAAATCAGCTGTTTTGAAAGACATCCTTTTCATCCTGGAATATGAATAAAGCTGCATTTGTACAGGAGTTTGATGTTTAAATGTGCATTAGCACAGATTTGTTATTAGACTAGATCAAGAGCATAGAAGTTGCCTCAATCTGGCAAAGGATGATAAATTTTTGTGGGTATAACCCAGCTGCAGAGCAGCAGAGCTGTGCTCACAGAGGGGAACACATCCCATTTGCAGGCACTGGTGTAACTTCATGGTGTGGAGTCGTGCAGGTTACTGAGGGGCATTTGGCCTGTTTTAATCCTTGTTTTTTCCACTACACATTATATCACCCTTGAATTTTGCCACCTAACATTTTGGTTCTAGATCCTTGAGTGCAACCCTGAAGCAGACTTTTTAAAATCCATATTGATACATATTTTTATTGTCTAGGACATTGCATGAGATGAACTCTGAAGGAATCTGAAGTGGGTTTTATATCCCCTTTATTGTCTATTTATAGGATTTTAAATACTTCAGTATTTAATTTCATGCTCCTTGCTATGCACATACACACACAAGCCATCTAGAAGCTAAATAAATTCTTGTCTGTTAATACAATGAACAAAGGGAAGTGCTCTTCTGTTATCTTTGTATCTTATCTACCACATAAAGCAGGTCCAAACAGTAACATTACTTATGGGGTTATACTGAACAAGAAAAGCAAGCTGTATCTCCAACATGTTAATTTAGAATATACTTTTGACAGTGCTGTTGGCAGGTTCAGAGTTGCTGCTGTGGGGTCATTGTAAGCCATGCCACCTCAGGTCATTTGAGAGCCTTTTTTCAAGGGATGTCAAAGATATTCCCCGAATGTGCTCATTCTCTGACTCTTTGGCCTTGAAAACCTAAATGCAGTGAGCAAGGTCTGCAGGAGGAAAAAAAAAGCTGCCCAGCCCTGCCTGTCATCCAGAGCACTGTCATAATCCCAGCAGAAGGCAGTGCTTTGGCTTTGAATATCTGTGGAGGAATCTGTTGTATTTTCTATCATGGGTTTGCCTTATGAGAGCAGGCAGTGTCCCTTTATGTTAATTATTAAGTAAGATTGTTAAGTTGTATTGGAAAATGTGACTCATTCTTTCAAAACCTGTTGCCTTTAAGTAGAGGCAGTATTTATCTTCCAAAAGCTTCCTGAAGTGGTAGTGGCAGCAGCAGAATTTTAATGTACCCTCTCTCATTCATCATTTGAAGTCTACAACAACAAGCGATGAATCTTTGATGAACCTTGTCAAGCTTCCTTCGGATTGTAATAGCAGTTTTATAAGCTTCAAAGAAGTTCAGAAGTAATTTGCTGTGACTGTATCTGCCTTTTTTAATCTGTGAGCCCTCAGCCCAGCACTGGTACATCACTGGATGAGAAAGTCTTGTCTCTGTGTTTCTGGTGAAAACCTATGTATCAGATATCACAAGTATATTTTCCAGAGAAATCCCAATAAAAGCTGCCAGACTACAGAGATCCTGTTATACATACATATATATATG